>JAUPFV010000004.1:152231605-152413709 GCA_036936605.1 Limnanthes douglasii subsp. nivea
TTACCACTTGTCTCAAAATGGTCAATAGTGTTTATTTTTGTATTAAAATAATCAACTTGTAAGATTAAAAATTAAAAATTAAAAATTAAATGATAAGTAGTAAAAATATAAAATTAAATGGTAAATAATAGTGACCAACTATGATATTTAGCCTAAAAATCTAAAACCAAAACTTATTAATAGGCCTAGATGTAAAACCGCGACGAATGAGACACAAACTTATTAAATAAAACCCAAATTGGTATTAAGATTCAAAATTTTCATTGTATAATTTTTTTATAACAAAATAGCTAAAATATAAGGGTAAAACGGTTAAATAAACCTTAAATATTTATAAACACAATAAACGTTTGTGTTATTATAATATACATATAATTTTATCCTTATTTTATTTTTCTAGCATTATATATTTTTATATATTATAAAAAAATCGATATAATTCAAATTTTTGGACATGATTAAGTCTGAATTTTGTAGATATTATAGATTTGCTTTGATTTTTATATTTAGTGCGATCTATTAGTTAGAATATGTCGTTATGTTTTGATTTTTATGTTTTTGCGATTTTTTGATATTTTACATCTTAAACAACATATTTTAGTTTTGTATTTATTTTTGTAACATTTTCATTTCTATGTAAATGAATAAAAGTCACAAAAACACGTTATTTACAGCATGAAAACAAAAATGTTACAAAAATAAATGTAAAATACCAAAATACAGTATTTGTTACAGGAATAACAAGTTCTACTACAGTAAAGCCTTCAATATTTTAGTCAAGAAAGAGATTAGCCAAAAAAGATCACCTTATTCGTAGATAGGTCTTCTCTATTTATAATACAAAAATTAGTGAGCAGTTACATATGTTTGCGCTTTAAGCGCCAGTATCCCACTAACATCACTATCCCTATAATCGTGGAACAAATAAGTAACACGGTTTGACTCAAGGGTCAAAACATGCGTTTATATAACAAGTAAGAAAACGCTAAGTCTAATCTGTACTTTAAGACGAGCTGAGTTATACCTTAAACGCAATCAGGTCTACTCTGGTTTGTAGAGCTTGAGCTCACTGTTCACATGCTCAACTTATCCTCTCTAGATCCTCACTCAATCTTGATCATCTGTTCATCGCGTTCCTGATCCAGTCGATCAACTCTTTACCTAATGTCTTCGAGCTCAACCTGCTCTTGAGTTCATCAACGTTGTATTTATCTTCGAGCTCGGTCTTTTGATGAGCTCGATATATCTTTGAGCTCATCAACGACGTATTGATCCTCGATCTCGATCTACCTTTGAGTTCGTCAATGCTGTCTTTGAGCTCGTCAACACTGTATAGCCCGTCCTTTTCTCTATTGCTTGTCATAATCCAAGTTCCCGGTGCTCTTGGTCGTGCTCATACTTATTTGGGGGAATCCCCCCTTATCAAGGCTCCCCCTAGTTTATAGGTTTATTAAAATAGTAATAAGCCTATAAATTAACATATTTAATTAAATTCCTTACTTATCCGCATGATTAATTCGAAACGTCTCACGCCTGTCTCTTTCTGACATGTGGAATTGATGCAAGTGACGGTTTCTGACATCGTTGTTTCTTGGAAATACCATTTGACGATTCATTTTTCTGGCACAGCTTTCAAACAGCTGATGACATCACGATTCACACACCTATTTGAAAAGCGTTTAGTCACTTAAACACTTACTGTATCCTTTGGCTAAAAATCACAAATTTAAAAAAAAAATTGTTTCATCGTTGATGGAAAACTCTCTCCATCTTCAACCAAGGTACTTGTTATCATCTTCTTCAATATTACTCAGGTAACATATTTATTATCAAGTAACCATTATGTGTTGAATGCTAGAGATAACCCTAGATTTAAGGTTTCAAACTTCTATCAGTACGTGTTTCCCAAAATCAAATCATTTGCCCTCTCCATCACAATCAAGTAACAAATATAAATATTTGAACGAACTCTTGTATAATATTATATCTGTTTTTCTTTCAGGTGAACTGTCCAATCAGAGCTGGTGGAAAGAAAGGAGACCACTAAACTATGTGAACCCTCTGATCAGAGTTCGCAGCTTAGCTTTTGAAGCTTGGCAACAAGATCCTAAGCGACTGTTCACGCGATACAACTACTTAAAATCAGGATTGTGGTTGATTCTCGAGCTCAGTATTTCAGAGAAGAAGGAGAAGTGAGAATGGAAAATGGTTCAGAAGCTAACATGGATCGCTTCTGATTACTTTTAGAGAAAAAACTCTGTGAGAAGAACAACACTGGCATATGGCTCGCAGTGCCTCAAGTAACCCAAAAAATGGTGAAACTGGGGATTCATCCTCTGCTCATGCTCTCTGTTGCGAGCAAGGGAATGATGCTGGAAAAAACAAAGGAAAAACTATCGAGCAAACTGAAAAAGAAGCATTGAAGCCCAATAAAGTTCGAGAAAAAAGAGAGGATGAAGACGAGGAGACCATCTCTGGTGCTCTTGCGTGGAGGAATAAAAATCAAAAGGTGATTGTGGATGTTGTTCATTCAAGCACGAGGAAATTACAACTCAGAGATGAGGAGGATGACGATACTGAAGCTACTTTCAACGAATGAGCTCATCCTCATAATCCAACAACAAAAGAAGTTGGTGAAGGACAAAATCCACATGCTGTTGAGAAAATAATTGATCTAGTAGAGGCTGGAGCATAAAATGATAATGGTGCTCAGAGAAAGCAAACGGCACCCCCAGCTTACACAGAGAAAACAAAATAGCTGGTGTTGAGCTCCTCTATGGAAAATCAAGCCCCATCAGTGGAAGCCACTGAAAAGAACAAGAATTGCGACAAAGTAGCTGAGTCCAGTCAGAAAAGGGTGCATGTAGAAGAGCGCTCAAAAGTGAAAATTCTCCGTCCTTCTTCTTATATGTTCGATCAGCTTTGTAAGATCTCTCACTTGTCATACTATGATAAAATGTCTAATGCGAAGATCTTGTAAAGGCAAACCAAGTTGTCGATCAAGTTAAGAATCATTAAGTTATGCACATGTTAAGTTAAAGATGCAAAAATTACATCTAACTTTCTTGCTTGTATACAGATACACCATAACTCCTTTGTGCTGGGTTATAGAAGTATGTCCCCTGTTGACATAACTGCCATGAAGAAATGGAAACCAGAAGCCATATTTTTTAGCTCAACTAAGCACGACACTGCTGAGATCATCCTCTTGAGGCATGTTTATACATCAGCCAAGACCTTCAAGCATGAGGCCTTAGAAG
Organism: Limnanthes douglasii subsp. nivea; assembly: GCA_036936605.1. Lineage (NCBI taxonomy): Eukaryota > Viridiplantae > Streptophyta > Magnoliopsida > Brassicales > Limnanthaceae > Limnanthes > Limnanthes douglasii. The sequence continues at coordinate 152,234,866 of JAUPFV010000004.1, forward strand.
CAAAAACCAAGCTGGCGAAGGAAGTTTCCTCCTTGCAGGAGGCTGTGAAATGCAGCGGTCAGAGGCTAGCGACTGTTTCTGAGAGCCATAAATTAGTACTAAACCAGAATGAGAATTTGATTAAGAGGAATAACGATCTGCACGCAGAAAACGCAAGCTTGGTGGATCGTACCAACAATCAGGCGAAGAGGGTAGAGGAACAAGCAGATCGAATTAAAACTCTGACTACTGAGGTGAGCAAGTTGAGCAAAGAAGTGGAATATGAGCGCACACAGCTCGAACTCGAGCGACAACAGTAGTAGGCAAAGGTAGAAGCAGTTGCTGAAGAAATGGAAATGCAAGTGTTTACAGTTGCAACAAAGATGATTACCAAGGAAAACAAGAATGCTATTGCAGAACTAGTAGCCTTGAATCCTAGCATGAACCTTGAATCCCTTGCCCATCGGATAGAGTCTGCAGCACCGAGCTCGCACGTAGCCCCTCAGATAAACACCAAAACTAATACTTCTGTTTATCCTTCCGAACGGCTGCCACCCAGTAGTGCTAAGTAATAAATATTTACTTACATTATTCTGTTGGACTAATTTCCCCTTTTTTTGTTGTTTAAAATTAAAACTTGTCGTACTGCTCGCAACTCTTGGGTTTATTTCTTTAAAACATGTTTGAATTGATGCATGATTTACCTTAATTATTGTTATAAACGTTTGTTGTCAATTGTGGAATATGTGTTTGCTGAGATTTCTGGAGATCCTTATAACCCTGAGCTCAGTAGGGCTCATTGTGTAGCTTAGATAACTTGTGTCATAATAGTATAATTGCGGCAAGGTCTTACGGACCCTATTGCGTAGTCTGCTCAGACTTGGTCTTTGATCAGTTCGCTAATATACCTAGTACAAAGTATAGGCACAGTATGGCCATTACATAGCCCGTAGACGTGGCCAATCAGCTCATTCGTGTTTATAGACACTTAGTCTGGACTCAGTGTGGTCTGTTTCATAGCCAAAGATGGCATGGTCATTGACCCATTTGCTAGTTATAAGGATAAAACTTGCACACACACACATTGGCGAAAGCATAACTTATATTGAAAAATTCAAAGAGTTGTTCATAGATGCCTCAGTAAAAAACCTCAGTGCGCCATCAGAAAGGAAAAAGAGCGCATATATATATCTTAAACATTTTGATGATACAACTTCAGGTGATTAACATTCCAAGGATGCTTGAGTGCTCGACCATCTTGATCTGCTAATCTGTATACGCCATGGTGCCCTACTGAAATAATTGAGTATGGACCTTCCCAATTTAGCCCTAGCTTGTCACCTGTTCCGCTACCAGAGCCCTGAAACACATTCTTTAAGACTAAATATCTCACCTTGAAAGAGTGCGGCTTCAGACGAGCATTAAAGCGTCCCCTCATAAGACTTCGATAATGCTCTGTTCGGACTTTAGCCTGATCTTGTCGCTCGTCTATCAGATCCAGGGATGTTGATCTAGCTACAAGATTTTACTTCTCTTTGTAGTGATCAATCCTATGACTCGGTATTATGACCTCTGCAGGAATAACTGCCTCTGCACTGTATACCAAAGCAAATGGTATATCGTCTGTTATGGAGCGAGGGGTTGTTCTGTACGCCCATAGGACTTCTGCCAATTTGTCCGGCCATTTACCTTTAGCTCCCTCCAGTTTTTTCTTAATCCCTTATAATAGTGTTCTGTTAGTCACTTCGGCCTGTCCGTTTTCTTGAGAGTAGTAAGGGGTGGAAAAGTGCTGGAGAATCCCATATCGTTTGCAGAAGTTAGTAATGATTGAATTTTGGAATTGAGGGTTGTTATCTGTCATTATAATCTGTGGAATTCCATATGGGGTTAGAATTTGATTATGGATGAAATCACATACCTTTTGAGCGCGTATTCTGAACAGGGCTTTAGCCTCAACCCATTTTGTAAAGTAATCCATCTCCACAATAAAGAACTGTCGTTTGCATGTGGCCATTGGCAAATGACCTACGAGATCTATTCCTCATTTATCAAACGGACATGGGACGGGGATGTTCTGTATGGGCTCGTTGGGCCTATGTTGCGTGTTTGAATATTCTTTACATTTGTGACATTGCAATACCAGATTCTCATCATTACTTGCTAGCTCAGGCCAATAGTACCCAGCGAGAAGAAAACGGTGAATCAGTGTTCGGTGTCCATAATGAGCCTCTGCTTCTCCCGAGTGCAAATTAACCAATACAGAACTAGCTTCAGCGCGGTTAAAGCAGCAGAGTAGAGGTCTGGTTGAGATTTTCCTATACAAAATATTGTCAAGGACACAGTATTTGGCCGCTCTGATCTGCAACGCGCGAGCTTCACTTTTACTTGTAGGCAATATTCATTGGTTCAAGTATTGGAGGTATGGAGTCCACCAATCGTCGTCATTAGTGATTGAATCGACTGTTGCAGCTGCTGATATGAGCTCTGCCGCGGGGAGTTGTTGGAGTAAAATTGTTGGATGCTCTCCTGAAGCTGCGTCCTTAGCTACAGTGCCGCCTGCCGAATTATCCCTTCGTGGGATCTGCTCATAAAGCACGTTAGTGGACTTAGACTCGTACTCCTTAAGTATCACAAGATATTCCTTGATACTCTCTTACTTGACATCATTAATACCTTGTGCCTAATTAACCACCAACTGAGAGTCAGATCTGATCTTGAAACTTAGAGCTCCACTTATCAAAACCAGCTTAATGCCAAAAAGGCAGCCTCATATTCTACAGCATTATTTGTTACCGGAAAATTAAAGCCTACGACTTGTTTGACCTCCTCCCCACTTGGAGTTCTGAGCATAATACTTGCACCTCTTCCTGTTGTAGAAGATACACCATCGATCTCAATTATTCATTTGTCGAGCTCAACCGTTTGTCCGTCGTTTATCTCAACCTGTTCGTCCCTGGATGAGTTGAACTCTGTTAAAAAATCTGCAATTGCTTGTCCCTTTATAGCTACGCGTGGTTCGAAACAAATGTCATACTCGTCGGGCTCGATGCTCCATTTGGCTAACTTACCAGAAATATCGGGCTTTTGCAATACTGTCTGTAAAGGATAGTTGTTCATACTATAATTATATGCCCTTGAAAGTACGGCCTCATTCGTCGAGCTGCAACAACCAAGCTCAAAGCGAGTTTTCAAGGTTTAGATATCTCGTCTCCACATCTATTAGCGTTTTAATCGTGTAATATATTGGGCGTTGTTTTCCTTTCTGATCGCGCACGAGAACCGAACTTACAGCAAAGGGTGATACTACCAGATACATAAATAAAGGCTCTTCAAGAGTATGAGCATATAAAATCTCAGGGGATGTAAGGTACTGCTTGATCTTGGCAAAATCTTTGTCACACTCTTCTGTCCATGCAAACTTCTTAGCACCCCATAATACTTCAAAAAAATGATAACTCTTGTCTGATGCACGGGAGATAAACCTCGAAAGAGCTGATAACCTTCATATAAGACACTGCACTTCTCTGACATTCTTTGGTGGTTCCATCTGTAGAATTCTGTTCAGTTGAACCGGATCTGCCTCAATACCTTGTTGACTTACCACATAGCCCATAAACTTTCCTTTAGCAACAACAAACGAACACTTATCTGGGTTAAGCTTATGATTAAACTTGCGTAATAAATCGAAAATGACTTGTAATGTATTGAGGTGTTGGCGCTTCTTCATGGGTTTTAATGATCATATCGTCTATATATGCCTCCATATGTTACCCCAAATGATCTTGGAAGATGTGATTGATCAATCGTTGATATGTCGATCCTGCATTATTCAGCCCAAAAGGCATAACTGTATAACAATGGAGACCCCATTTGGTTTGAAAGGCTGTATGCTCTTGATCGGACGGATGCATGCGGATCTGATTGTAACCTGAGTACGCATCCATGAAGGATATGAATTTGCAACCTGAAGCCGAATCGACCAGCTGATCTATCTTTGGTAACAGGAAAGCATTCTTGGGGCATGCTTGGTTCAAATCAGTAAAGTCCACGCACATTCTCCATTGTCTGTTCTTCTTTTTTACCAGAACTGGGTTGGCTATCCAAACCGAGTACCTTGCTTTTCGGATATGCCCCAGACGACTTAACTTGTTTACTTCTGCTAATATAGCAGCCTACGTTTCAGCTAAAAATGCTCTACGTTTCTGCCGCACGGGTTTGGCACAAGAATTGATAGCCAATTCATGGCTTATGATCGAAGGGCTTACTCCCAAAACATCAGTTGCCTCCCAAGAAAACACATCTAAATTTTTTACTAATAAAGCTATGAAACATACCTTTGAGTCCGGAGATAACTCGTTTCCCAATCGAAGCATTGTACTATCAGCTATGACCGTATCCACTGTTGTAGCATCTGTAGTAGTTGAATCCTCGTTTCTCATGGATCATCTACTGGATCTGGCGAGGTGAGATCTAAAGTTGTTGGTGTAATTTCTCCCTCGCCATTTAATTGATATTGGATAAGTTTGGATAGATCTGACGCGATTGCATAGCAAGTTCGCGCAGTCCTTTGGCCGCCTCGTATCGTTCCTGTCGAACTACCTACTGGATATTTAATGCATTGTCGAAATGTGCACGACGTCGCTTCCATCTTATGCAGGCATGGTCGTCTAATAATTGCATTGTAATGGCTCGTCGCGCCGGAAATTAAGATTAGAGTTTTTAGTTTCTTCTTTGTAGCTCTCTGACCGATCTTGACTAACAACTCCACCTCCCCAACACATTGAGAGGATTTTCCTTCGTAACCAACCAATGTCTGCTGAGTAGGTCGGTATAGTGGCACGTTCTGTATACGATCAAAGCTGATTTTGAAAATAATATTTGCCGAGCTTCCTCCATCAACCAGTACTCGTGTTACAATTACCCCTCCAATGTCCAAGTGAATAATCAAAGCGTCTTCATATGGTAAACTGACACCGCTGAGGTCATCATCATTAAATGTGAGGTCGGTTACTGGGTCCCTGTAGTTTCGATAATAATTTCTATATATTTCATAAACGTCGAACTCATTTTTAGCTCGTTTGTTTTGAGTAGACCCTTGACCTGCAACCAAATGCCCCCCTAATATGGTCAGTACCCACTGTTGCTTGTTTACTTCTGGCTCTTCTCCAGTGGCAGGTTTGTCAGTGTTTGGAGAACTAACTTCCTCCCGTCGATCCGGTTAAGATCGTTTTATATATTAAATTAGCTCGCCATTGTCTATCAGACGCTGAATCTCTTCTCTTAATTTCTAGTACTCATTTGTTGAATATCGTGATCGTGATGATATGCGTAGTAATACCGATTGGATCTCTTAAATCCAGGCGCGCTCATTGCGCGTGGATCTTGGTACCTCGCTATGCCCCTTTGTGTGATCATAAATCACAGAAATAGCCTCATTAAACGGGGTAAAGCGCCTATTTGGTTGATCGAGTTGTTGGGGTCTTCGGTTATAATCCTTCCTTGGTTGCTTCAATCCTTTTTCGTTCTGATCCACCATCTTTAAAATCTGACTCGCGCCGCTCAAGTGACCCCCCTCTTGTAGCATCATCAACCCTGATAAAGGTATATATTCTTGCGAGTAGGTCTCCCATGTTCTCAGTTGGGAACTTGATGAGATCTGCATATAGTTTTTATCTTCTTTCGAGCCCCTGTTTCAAGGAAGCCACTGCCATGTTTTTGGCTAAATCTTGCAAAGCATTCATAGCATGAACAAATCTTCTAACATAACTTTTAAGAGACTCACCTCGGAGTTAATAAGGATCCATGATCGAATCTCGCTCGCGCTTATGCTCCTTGTTACCAACGAACCTTTCCCTGAATGCTTTCCACAGTCTTGTAAAATCAAATATGGACCCCTTTGGCAAGCTTCTGAGCCAATCTATGGTGTTACCTTTGAGGGTCATGGATAGTGCTCAGCATAACATCGCATTATCGGGGTTGAAAGCCATCATCATGTTTCTGAACTGCTCTAAATGCCTCTCTGGATCCTCCGTTCCGTCATAGGCTTTCATCCTGAATAGGTCGAACTTCCTTGGGAGTTGAGCTTCCGGGATCTTCTCAGAGAATGGTGATTCCTTCAGTATGTAGTCCGAAAACTTCGGGCGGATCTGCTTGTAACGGAGGTCCTCATTCTCCCGAGCTCACTTGGTCGACGTCTATTTCACCTCGTCGCGCGGTTCTCTGCTACGATTTTTTCCCCCGTTTTCACTTTCACCTTCCTTATTGTAATCTCATTTGGAAAAACGATCTGTCATGTTGACTTTGCTCGCCTCTGGTCCCCGACGGTTGATGGGTCTTGCTCGTTCCCTTAATCCTACCAGTCAGAGCATGAATAGCGTCGTTCATACCTGCCATCGTGGCGTGCATAGCATGTTCCCTTGTCGCTCGTTCAAATGCTATTTTCAACTGTTCCTCCTGGAGGTTATGGATTCTTTGTTCTAGTTGGAGAACCACCAAGTCATCCGTCGGTATGGCTTCCGCGGTTCTGCGAGCCCCGTATGTATTCATTGGCTGATGGAGATGCACCTCTTCCCTGGAAACGACAGTTGGCTGAATTGGCGGTCCCTCTGTCACCACCGTTGCTAGGGTTATCATGGGATTGACCTTTTGAGGAGCTATGAGACCGGAATGTAGGATGCCTTGCCCTGCTGGTTGACTTACGGTTCTCCTCCAGTGTGTTGTTTTTTTGCTCGTTTCCTGATTGTCTCTCTCGATTTCTGACCTAGTGACTACCATGGTGATTGGTTAAATATTTCCCACAGACAGCGCCAAATTTGTTACGAGAATAACAAGCTCTACCACAATAAAGCCTTCAATATTTTAGTCAAGAAAGAGATAAGCAAAAAAAGATCACCTTATTCGTAGATAGGTCTTCCCTATTTATAATACAAAAATTAGTTGGCAGTTACATATGTTTGTGTTTTAAGCGCCACTATCCCACTAACATCAAAATCCCTATAATCGTGGAACAAATAACTAACACGGTTTGACTGAAGGGTCAAAACATGCGTTTATATAACAAGTAAGAAATGTTAAGTCTAATCTGTACTTTAAGCCGAGCTAAGCTACACTTTAAACGCAATCAGGTCTGCTCTGGTTTGCAGAGCTCGAGCTCACTGGTCATATGCTCAACTTATCCTCTTTAGATCATCACTCAATCTTGATCATCTGTTTATCGCGTTCCCGATCTAGACGATCAACCTTTTCCCTGATGTCTTCGAGCTCAACCTGCTCTTAAGTTCATAACGTTGTATTTGTCTTCGAGCGCGGTCTTCTGATGAGCTCGATATGTCTTTGATCTCATCAACGGTGTATTTATCCTCGATCCCGATTTTCCTTTGAGTTTGTTAACGTTGTCTTTGAGCTCGTCAACGCTGTACAGCCCGTCCTTTTCTTCATTGCTTGTTATAATCCAAGTTCGCGGTGATCCCGCTCGTGCTCATACTTATTTAGGGGAATCCCCCCTTATCAGTATTTTTGGAATATAGAGATCAAATAGTACAAAAATAAATATAGAAAATCAAAAGGTGTAATTGATTTTATGTATAATTAATTTCATGTTCTAATCATACTACGAAGCATGTTGACTCATTATCTAATTATATTACAATGTTTAATGTGTAAAAAATATTTTAAAGTTGTATTTGCTCAATGTATAAAATTAGTGAACGAAATGGTATATGCTCACATATAAGATACTGGAAATGTTGGAGATCATTGGGTATTTTGATTTAATTTTTTGTGGATGCATAGAAACACTATAAATTACTTCAAACAACATACTCTTATTAGATGAGAGTTCAATATCATAAAAAACTGTAAAGTAAACACTTATCGCATCGTCTATGTAGAATTTATTGCGTGCTTCAGGTTTTCTAGGAATACACTGTCAAAACTACTGTAATTTATTTGAAGCATTGTTAGGTTTCAGCAGGATGTTTTGTAATTATTGACATTTGTTAGTCTATTAGATCTCCAATGTAGGACAATTAAAGAGTAGATATGTATGATTACATTTCATATTATTCTCAAACTGTACACCATAATTGGCCCAAGTAATTGATTGATGACGATAATATGATTACTTGTTGCATCTTATTGTTCACATCTCTTTAGTCATTTATTGTTTATTGGTCATGTATGGGGTTGTGCCTTTAACCTATTTACATTGGATTCAGGGATCTCATTAAAGTTGAATATATTCTGGAGTAGAATATGACAATCCAAATGGGAGATTGTTAGAATAATTATGGATCGGTATACAAAATATATATTTGGTCATTGTCATAAGGTAGTCCAATTAATAAGTAATCATATTAATTATATTATATGTAGGAATTGGGTCTACTGATGAAAATGTGTTACGAAGGTATAAGTGTGGTAGCCGGATTGAATTTTGGCACTGTGAAGGTTTTAGCTCAAATCTCAATATTTAAGCCTAAACCTGATAATTTAAAGACTAAATTGATAAATTAATTTAGTGGTTTTCGTCCCGATCACAAAACGGTTAACGTATAAGGGCTTATACAATTAAGGTTTCTAATATTTCATATATATATATATATGAGAGTCAAGTTAAGATATTCATTAAATCTAATCTAGAAGTATAGTCGTCGTTTTGGTGAAAGAAAGATCCACACCCAACGTCTGTCTCATATAAGCTTCAAAAAAAATTCAATCAAAAATATTAAACATCGGGCAAACCCAAAGTACTTTGTTGTGTGTTTATTAGATATCACAATAATAAGGGTTTGTTATTCCGCAAATTGATAAAACTATATTGAGCGATTCAAAATAAATTCTATGTATTGTGATCCAAACTATTTGACTCTAGTGATAACTTTCATATTGTTATTCGAGACTAAATACTAATTCTCTGACATGTGTACCGTTCATATATATATATATATATATTAATTTAACTTACCATTTTATTTTTAAAAATATAATGAATCCAAACTATTAAAAAGTTATTCATAGTATACTATGATATCATGAAATAATATAATTAAAATATGATATGATATTATTGGTCTTTAAAAAAATATTAAATAGATATTAAATACATGAATTATAAAAAAAAAATACATGGAAATGATTTATGCGTTTTTAATATAACAAAAATATAAATTTGAATGTTAATTAGAAAAAAAAGGTAAACTAAATCCAACGTGGCTTATAATTGCTTATAAGCAGAATTAAGAAAACGCTCATAATTATAATGATCTACATAATTAAAAATCACAAATAAAGTAGATCTTGCTCAATATTATAACGATTTACATGGCTTATTAAGACAAACAAATCACCATTAAATTTTAATATATAAAATAGTCTTGTTTATTTATAAAATAAACAGATTGACACCCTAATATAATTTATAATCACAAAGTTTAATATCATTTATTTAATACAATTTTTTATAATCTTGTTATTTTCCATTTTTTAGTATAGTTGAAATTACGGAAAATCTGATAATAATTTTTTTTTATTAATTTTTACTAGATGTTTAAAATATACATTTAAAAGTTTGTTATTTAAAAAATATAAATGCGATCAGATGATTGTGCGATGTATTATAAATTATTATTCTACTAATAATTTTTTTTTATAATTTTTTTTATTTTTATGGGTATTATATTTAAAAGAATTCAAACTTAAGTTTTACTATTATTAAATACCTCAACTATCAATAATAACTAGGTTTTGAATAATAATTAGTTCATCGATTATCTACTTTTCGTGACAGATAGTCCATCGATTAAAAACGTTTGGTTAGTCACATGACTATTTACTTTCGTGACATATAGTCGATCGACTAAAAATCGTTCAGTTTTAGTCATTTGACTATCCATTTATGATAAAGTTATTCCCACGTGTTTGTTTATTTAGAGAACTAACTTTATCGAAAATGGATGGTCCAATTACTGATTTATAAAAAAAATGGATAGTTATCGACCACCTGTCACGAAAAGAGATAGTGAACACACGTTGGGACCTAAATTTATCCAAAATGGACAGTCAATGGACTAAATCCAGTTTTTGTTAGTCGAATGACTATTTGTCACGAAAGTGAATGGTTAATGGACTAAATTCGAATGTTTTTTAGTCGAAGGATTATTTGCCACGAAAGTGGATGGTCAGTGGACTAATTACTATTCAAACCTATAATAACTATCTAATATCTAAATATGAAATTTAACTATCATCTAATATATAGTTTTTTTTTTCATAATACCTCAAGTAATCATATTTTATCGCATGCCACTCTTTCTCTTGTTTTTTCTTAAAAGTTTTTATCTTTAAAACCGTAGCTCGGAAAACAAATCTAAACGTATCATCGAATTTTTTTTCCTAAGCGCGAGGTGTGAGACCAGGCTCACGGGAATTGTGATATGCAAGATGCGAGACTAGTACTAAATTTGAAACAAATAATTTCTTAAGTATGAGACCATGACGAAACAAAGTGTGAGATTCGAGACGCAAGACAAAGAAAAAATGAAGTGCGAGATACGAAACAGGTGGAAAAAAAAAGTTCGAGATGCAAGACAATACAAACATAGTGCGAGACCAGCAAAACTGGGTCTGACAATTTTATTTTTAAAAGTATCATTCATGGATCTAGTTTTGTTCATCTTAAAAAAGAAAAATCGATGGTACTTTCCGATTTTATTTCTAATCTACAGTTTGAAAATACATGCGTTTTGAAAAAAAAATTGAAAGGAGAAGGGTTGGTTTAAATAAGGACACAAAGGCTACTTTTGGTTTGTCTGAAAAAAATGTTTTTTTCGACTGACTAACAATGGGAGAGTTGGTTGGATACCTTTGGGTAACTCGCCCGTCTTTAATATTAAGGCTTCTCCATATGTGTGTTTGTGGGTTATTAGGCTATGGTTAGTGGAAACACAATACTAGTATGTGATTAAAGTATTTTAATTTTGCTTATCGTTTTGACTTGCATTAATTCTAGTTTTAGTTGATTTAGTTTCTAACTTTTATAGCTCAACACACGAATCCTAACATTATTTTTCTCTATCAACTTCATTCTATTTGTTTTTATTTCTTTTACAATTTTTTTATTCTCAAATACACCCTTCAAACGCAGCGATGATTGTTAATGTTTGGTTACAAAGTTAGTTGTTTAGCCATGCAACGACACATAATGAATATCCAGAGTAAGCTAAAGAACATGATCTTGTATGTCAAGTTTGTTTTGTTTGGTTCAGATATGAAAAATAAGCTTAATGATGATCGCTTCTGATATAATTGGGAGTGATTAGTTAATATTTGGCCTAAAATTAGAGAGAGAAAGTGTCAAGCATATCTTAGAGAGGGAAAGTAACAAGTATTAAAGTCAACAAGTCATGATCTTTCTTTTTCCAAGAAAGTACACCTATTTATAGGGGTGTCAAGCTCCAAGTAACAGATATACATTTAGCTTACTGGATACTTCACCAAACTATTGTACTAAATTAAAATATATTTATTACATATTGCACTCTTAGTCTTTTATATTTCTATCCTTCTTTAAATCTTCCTTATACGCTATTTATTGATCTTTTAACCCTTCCAAGCTTATTATCTTGGGTTCAAATTTATTATATCCTTATAAGTAGCCCCTTAGTCTTTGCGAAGAATTTTGAGGGAGGATTAAAAGATGTCTTCGAACGTGACCACTTTGGAATTACATAGGTATAATTCTCCTCATATACACTTCGAATTGGTAACCTAAATCTTATAAATTACATGGGGGTATTGTCTTTCCTCTGACACATTTAGACACTTGTCGTACAATAACGGTCTTATCATATATTCGTTTAGTTTAAAAGGTTGATGTGGCTGAGTAAATAGGTAGGCTTTTCAACTCCTCTCTGAAAGGTCAATTAACTTTTCATCCACTTGCTATAAATTCTTATTTTCTCCTAAAAAATTCTTATTTACCAAAATCTAGAGATAGAAAGATAAAGTAGCCTCTTTTTCTTCTCACCACTAAATTCAGCTTTTGACCACATTTCATCAGAAACTACCGCAACAATTCAATTCTCCATTTGTAACTATCCGATCACACCTTACTTTACTCTTGTTATTCTCATTTGTTTATGTTCGAAATAAAGAACTCGTGACTTTGTCTTACCATTGCTCAAAGGGCCGATGAAAGAGAAGCTGAATGAATAATGTCTAATAAACCTTAAGATATTTCTCAAAATTTCACCTATGGTCATTTGCCTCCTCTAAAAAACAATCCCACCCTACTCACCTCGGATCTTCTTCCAACAATGTTCCTTCTTTAAGCCTCAAATCTTACAATTGGACATATAAGTTAAATGAGATTATGAAGGTATAAGTGTGGAAATCGGGTTGAATCTCAACATTTAAGCCTCAACTGATAATTCGAAGACTAAACTAATAATAGATAATAGACAAACACATAAGTACTTTATCATGTGTTTATTAGATAATCACAATAACAAAGGTTTATTATTCTGCAAATTGATAAAACGGTACTGATAGTATATCACAATATTATGGAAGAATATAATTAAAACATAACAAGTATTATTGGTCAAATATAAATTTTAAGCAGATATTAAGTAGATGAATTATAAACAAAAATGAGTAATCTGTTTTATTAATAATAACAAAAATAAACCTTTGAATGTGACAGAAATAAGAAAACACAAATAAACTAGATTCAACGTTGTTCATAGTTATAACGATCTACAGAACTAAAAATGCTCATAATTATAACGATCCACAAAATTAAAAGACATAAATAAATGAAATCCAAAGCTGCTCATGATTATAACCTTCTAGAGTTGGTCTTGTCAAAACAAACAAATTACCATTAAGATTTATAATTATAAAATACTTTTACGCATTTGTAACATAAACATTTTCCTAATATAATTTAGGAAAATGACACCCTAAGTACCAATTGGCCAAACATATTAGTATCTAGTGCCAAGAAATGGGTTAATACTCACTTAATACCCATCTCAATAAAACAATTCCCTTTCAAAACCTAATGTTTTTAATACCATAACTACCCTCAACCTAGTATATTTAATGGGTATTTTCACCCAATCATCAATTTTGAATTTTGAATTTTGAAACAGCCTTCACTCTCATCTTTTTCCCCAAATTCTACAATCCCAAATCAAACAACAATTACAATTCCCTTTCTCCTATCAGAACTACCAGCCTCATTCTCACCAAAACACAATACACCATCTCAATCTGTCTTCTCTTACTCTTTTTCTCTCTACTCTTCTTCTCTCTGTCCACCTTCGAGCCCACTATCCCCATACCAACCACACATATCATAACAATCCACCACCGCAAATTCTTGTCATCTTCATCACCCACCCAAATCAACTCCAACACCAAAAACAAATTCTTACTCTGTTTCGCGGTTTTTCGAGCTCATTCACAAAGAAAACGACTCACTCCGGAAACTCATCGAACTCTATAGAGAGAAAAACGAAATAGACGGACTTAATTTGGTGTTTAGTTTTGGTGTGGGTAATTTCTTGAGAAGAAACGCGACAGGAGAGCCGTTGTGGGAAAGAAGAGTGGAAATCCAGTAAACGAGTCGAAATCCGATAGTTCCGAGTCTACTAAGGTAAGTTATGGCTCTATTTTAGGTTTCGAGGTAAACGAGTTACATCCAGAGAACTCGCTCGGTGGGTTCGTCGATGACGTAGTGCCGATGAGTTTAAGAAGATGGGCGAATTACAACGAAAGATCTATAGTTTCTTCCCAACTTTACTATATTGAAAATCCTGGTGATACATCTCTTGTTGGACTTGGCCGTTGATGTTTTTGACTTCTGTTGGTGTGACAAGTTTGTTATTTCTGGAAAAGAAGATGCCAGGGGTCATTTTACAGCTGAATGAAGATTTAGCGAATATGATGTGATTGCTATGTAAATGATGCAATGTTTGGCTTGTATTTAGACATTGTTAGATACGGTATAATGAGATTGCTAGATACATTTTATTGGATTTCCATATGCAGTCAGGAGACATTGATAGACACACTAATACAACATTTCTAGATACACTAATACCACATTGCTAGACACACTGGTATAACATTACTAGACACACAAATACAACATTGCTAGATATGGGAATTGTTACTACGATTGTAATTCAAATTTCACATTGCTAGATACATTAATCTCACTTATTATATTTAAATTGTGCTTAATAACTGCCTTTACAACTGCTTCCTGGAACTAGTGACTCTCTAATCCTTAGTGATACTGTAAATAAAGACATTGCTACTATAAACATCCATTGAACACCCAAAAAAACTAAAAACATAATTATAAAATAGATCAAAACATTAGATAGTGGCTTTACAACTTCCAAGTACAACAACCCTCCCAAAAAAACAGAATATCTCAGAGGGTTGGTCCATTTTTACCAATAAAACAAAAAAAACATACGAAATCAAAAAACATGCTGCATGAACTCCAATAAGATCAGTGTGAATACTAGTTACATGACATTGCTAGATACAAGTTATATGACATTGCTATAACGAGTTATATGACATTGCTAGATACAAGTTATATGACATTGCTGGATACCAGTTATATGACATTATTAGATACTAGTTGTATGACATTGCTAGATATTAGTTGTATGACATTGCTAGATATTCAATTATGACATTGCTAGATATTCAATTATGACATTGCTAGATACGTAGTAATTTTTAAATGGTTGGATACACCAGGAATGGCAAGATCTTGCTTGATACATTAATAATACATATTAGTATCTGAAAATGACATCTTATGTACCTAATTACCAAACATATTAGCACTTTGTACCCCGAGACATTGTTAGATACAAGTTATATGACATTTATATATACGAGTTATATGACATTGCTAGATACGACGTTATGACATTGCTATATACGACGTTATGCCATTGTTAGATACGAGTTATCTGACATTGCTAGATACGAGTTATTTGGCATTGCTAGATACTTTATAAATGTATTGCTATATACGAGTTATATGACATTGTTATATACGAGTTATATGACATTGCTATATACGCGTTATGACATTGATAGATAAGAGTTATATGACATTGCTAGACACGTTCTTATGATATTGTTAGATATTCAATTATGAAATTGCTATATACATAAAATATACATTGCTAGATACACGTAATCTGACATTGTTAAATGCTTTGAAAATGACAATAATGAGTTATCATCCCAACACTAACGTCTAAAAAAGATCTGTACAAACAACATTCAATTTATAATGAATTACACAATTATACGGTTGCCCCAAATAAAATTATTTCAAAAACATATATAACTACTATCGTCTGTTTGTGTTTGAATCACTGAGGAAATGCTTAAATATTTCGGCTCTCCTTTTAACGGGCATATCCTCATTCCTTACGTCGAACGATGTTATGTGTTCTGTTGTTATTATATTTTGTCTTAGAAGGTTGATTATACTGACTAAGCCCGGCCAGTCATGTTTGCCTGCACATATCATAATTTATAGTCACTTTAATAATATTCTTTATATCGCGGTCATAACCTACATTCCAATCACCTAAAGAAAACAGAAAAAACTTGCCACATTTCTAGACATTTCAAACCAAACATTCATTGGGTTTCACTAACAAAACTAAAGAATCAACTAACTTACACACATTGCTATATATATATATATGAAAAGACATTGCTACACATTTCTAGACATATTGTAGACATTGTTAGGCATATTTCAGACATTGCTAGATATATTTAAGACAGTTGTAGACGTATTGCAGTCATTTCTAGACACATTGCTGACATTGATATACATATATGAAGACATTGTTAGACGTATTGCATGTTAGTGTACACATATTCCGAACATTGCTAGACATTGCCACACTTTTTGCAAACACGGCTAGACATGAACAAAATTGAATGCATTGTTGTACATATTCTGCCAATACTTGCTGAACTGCAGACATTGCTAGATATAGCCAATATATCACGGTGATAATCTGATTCATGTAAAACCATCAACTAACTACATATCACGACGAGGATGTGATTCATGTAAAATCATCAACTAACCATCAACATATCATACAACAACACGTCTACGTTGCTAGATGTGTTGTATGTTACTGTACACACACTACTGAAATTGCTAGACATGGCAACACAGATTGTATACATTGCTAGATATGTACAACATTTTACTGACACTGATGCAAATACTTCCTGAAACATACACATTGGTAGATATGGCTACAAATTCACGGCGAGGTTGCGATTCTTGACAAAAAAACAACTAACTGCTACGTGCTCCATCAGCATTCTCGGATATCAACATCGACACTAGCATAACAACTACACTATCACCAAGGTATCTTCAACTCTTAACTAACAAACGAATTGTCAGGATAAAACAACGCCATCTCAATAGCAAGAATTGCAAAAATTAAGAAAAAAGTCGCTGGAGAACTTGGTACTATCCATATCAATACTGAGAAACATGTTGCTAGATACAATGTCTCGTTCGGCCAAAATAAGACTCGATAGACTAGTCTATGATGTTACATTACAAAGTCCGACGACAAAAAAACCACCGTGAAATCGAAACTAACCTGTTCAAGTTTAACCACGCCGGGAACTGTATCGAAACCATCATGCATCGCCGGTAACCTCTGCTTCTAACCGTTGATCGGAACCGGAAGTCATATCATCGACTCAAATGTTGGTTCACAGTTGGGTTGAAGTTTGTTTTTGCGATCGCTCTTGGTTTTTGTGTTCCCCTCTCCTCAAAATTAGAAATGTGAAAATGGAGAGAATTGGAACCCAAAAGTCAGGTTTAGAAGGTGAAAAAAGTGGGTTGCGACTAAATTACCCCTTTTTATACCCTAGAGGGTATTTTTGTCCAAATTATGGTTCTAGGTATTTTATGAAACTACTCTAAAAGTGCGTACCATTTTGGTATTACATACTTGAGTAGGTATTTATGGGTAATTTTCTCTATAATTTATAATCACAAAGTTTAATATCATTTATTTAATATAATTTTTTCGTAATCTTGTTATTTTCGGTTTTATGTATAGTTGAAATTATAGAAAATTTAATTTTAATTGTTTTTTATTAATTTTTATTATATGCTTAAAATATACATTTGAAATTTTATTATTTTAAAAACATAAATGCTATGAGATGACTATATGATGTACTATGAATTTCTATTCTACTAATAATTTATTTTTATAAACATTTTTTTGGGTATTACATCTAAAAGTATACAAATCCAAATTTTATTGTTACCTAAACTATCAATAATAACCAGGTTTTGAACAATAAGTAGCTCTTTGACTATTTACTTTTGTGACATATAGATTATCGACTAAAAAATGTCTGGTTTTAGTCTTTTTTTACTATACATTTATGATGAAGTTAGTCACCGCGCATGTTTATTTAAGGAACTAACTTTATCAAAAATGGATACTTAAATGACTAAGTTATATAAAAAAGAAATGCTTGAGGGACTATCTGTCATGAAAATGGATAGTCAACACACAAGGGAGAGGGTGTCTAACTTGATCCAAAATTAATAGTCAATGGACTAAATCCGGGTATTTTTTAGTCAAAAGACTATCTGTCACAAAAGTGGATGGTCAATGGACTAATTACTGTTCAAAGCTATAATTAAAATGTATAAATATAAAATTTAGCTATCATCTAATACATAGCCTTTTCATAATACCTCAAGTATTCATGTTTCATCACATGCCATGCCTTCTCTCTCTTTTGTTTGTTCGCAAAAGTCTGTATATTTCAAATTGGATCTCAAAAAATAAATCTGAAAGTATCATCAGCTTTGTTTTTTAAGATGGACAAAATTAAATCAATCAATGATATTTTTGTTTTTGTTTTGCCATACCCATTTAGGCTGGCCTCACATCTTGTACTTACGAATGCCCATGTCTTGCATGATGTAATAGAGAGATGTGAGACAAAACATGATATAATAGAGAGATGTGAAACCATGATTAAAATTTGATTTTTTTGTCTAACTACGAGGTGCGAGATCAGGCTTATAGGGAATACGAGATGCGAGATAAGAGATACAAAACCAAGGTTAAATTTGAATATTTATTTTTTATCTTGAGTGCGAGACTAGGGTTAAAATTAAAAAATCAAATTCCTAAGTGTGAGATGCAAGAACAGGTTTACAAAAAAGGCGAGATGTGAGACCAATGTTAAATTTGAATATTTTTTCTAAATGTGAGGTGTGAAACTGGGCTAAAAGAAACTACGAGATGCGAGACCAGCGTTAACTTTAAAAAAATTGTTGAAGACGAGACCATGACAGAACAAAGTGCAAGATGAGAGATGCGAGACCAAGGAAAAATAAAGTGCGAGTAGTAAAAACCGGTGGCAAAACAAAGTACAAGATGTGAGACCATAAAAACGTAGTGTGAGACTAACAAAACTAGGTTTGGAAATTTAAAAAACATCATTCATAGATCTAGTTTTATTCGTCTTAAAAGAAAAGTCGATGGTACTTTCTAATTTTTTTTAGAGTTACAGTTTGAAAAATACATAATTTTTTAGAGAAGATAAAAATGTGGAAAAGAGAAGGTTTGGTTCAAATAAGGGGAAAAGGTTACTTTTGGTTTTTCCCATTGGTTGAAAAATATTTTTTTGGTAACTGGCAATAGGAAAGTTGGTTGGGTACCTTTGGTTAACTCATCATTCTTTAATATTAATGCTTCTTCAGATGTGTGTTTTTGGTTTATTAGGTTATGGTCAGTGGAAACCCAATATTGATATGTGATTCAAGTCTTTTAATCTAGTGTACCGTTTTGACTTTCACTAACTCTAGTTTTAGTTCATTTAGTTTCCAAGTTTTTTATCTCAACACATGAATCCTAGCATCATTTATTCTTTATCAACTTCATTCTATTTTTTTCACGAGTCTTTAAATTTCTTCTTTAATACCCCATTTAAATGTATAAATGGTTTTTAGAGCTCAGTTTGTCATGGAGAAAAAGATATTGTGAGTAAGATAAATGTTTGGTCAGAAAGTCGGTTGTTTAGTCATTCGGTGACACATAATAAATTTCCAGAGTATGCTAAATAACAGGATCACATTTTAAGTGACTGTTAAGTTTATTATGTTTGGTTCGGACATGAAAAATGAGGTTTGATGCTAGTGATAATGCTCCAATGTTTCCGCACCACATGATTAGAGATTTTAGTATGAGATATATAATTTTAGTCAAGTTTGATTGTATACAAATTAACTTGATTTAGATATGAACTAATGCTATATATTCATACTATGTACTTGATCTGGCAATGACATGTTACTTTTTCAAAAACTAAAAGATAAGTGAATCGCTAAAGAAAACACAATAGTCTTAAATTAATTTTGAAGTGGTGGAAGATTTGGACCACTTAGCATCGAAGAAACCAGTTGGAGATCAAGGCTTGGTTTCATATGAAGTATGAGTCTTCAAGTACGAGTCATCAAGTCTGAGATAAGTATAATAGTACTTTCTTTACACATTGACAATGAATTGTAGTTGGAACATGTTTGAATTGACTAACATTATTGACAAAAAAATGAAATACTTGGTCGAGTATGAAAGAGGTATTATAGAAAACCTTACACTTCTATATTCTTTATGATTGGACAAAGGATAACCATCACCAAGGTAGAGAGGCTGACTAACAACCATAAGAGTTTCGCAAGGCTTGGAGTTGGGTCAAACTTCACGAATTAGTAAGTCTTCATGTACTGATTTTGAATTATGAACAATTCTATAATATCTTTGTGCACTTCTATACCAAGAAACAAGTTTAAAGATCATATTTCTTTCATGAAAAATGTATAATATAGACATTGAATAACTGATTGCCAATGAATTATGTTATTTCTTGTGATGATTATATCATCTACATATACTAAAATGAGTAGTAAAGTATATTTAAAAAAATTCAAAAAACATGGAAAAGTCAGCCTTAGAATTTAAGAACTACCAGTTGATTAGGTGTGCCTGAGCTTGTCAGGCCAAACTCTAACTGCTTGTTTGAGGTCATATAGAGATTTATGTAGTTTGCAAACATATGAGGCTTTAGTACCACTTCCAACTCATTTAATACTACATTCCTTAAAATATATAGGTTGCCATTAAAGTTTAGAAAGTTTTACCACTTCTGAGTATCACTATAACCTAGAAATGCACATTTAGTCGAGTGATACTAGGGTTTATGGGGTTGATATGGTCTTAGGCAAGGAAAACATACACAACAAAATATATAAAACTTAAGTAACCATGTGTTTTACGGTACAATGTTTTATATGGTGTAAGGCTATTTAATGTGGCAGTGGGTACTTAATTTCTTAGAAAGATTGTTGTAAGAAAAGTCTTAGTCCAATACTTATAAGGTCGGTTGACTTGTGCTAAGAGAGCGAGACTCATCTCAATTATATGTCTATATATATGACCTTTCATTTTGAAAAAAAATACAAGGTGTGAAGTTTTAAGATATATTCCTAAGATTTTTTTTGTTTGACCAAATGCTTTATACTCACAAACCCCAGTCAGATTGCACTTTTTAATTTTTCTTTCAAACTCGTTTTCAACAAGATTTTTAAAATGGGTGAAAGAAGTGAGTGCTTTACTTTTTTTTATTTTAAATGGTACAATAATGTGTACATGCTGAAATCCTTCATAAAGTGAATTGAACCCAAGTTGAAACTTAATAGAAGAAAGTCCCAGAAAATCTTAATGTATAAGGTCTATGAGATGTGAGGCATTTGACTTGGAGACAAAAGAGGTCAAGAATAAGATTTTTCAAGTTGATAAGCATCACAACACTCTATTTCTTTGATTAAAATAATAGGAGTTCAAACTACTTTAAAAATATAAAAAAAAATTAAAAAAATTATGACCAAGTCCTTTGTACAATCTTTATATCCTCTTTGAGGGAAATTAACATGAATTATACAAGTCCTTTTACTATACCAGTTTCATTTTAATAGATTTTTTTTCTTCATTAACTCTTTTTCCTCTATTAAAATATTTGATGGATAATAAATTGGGACTTAATTGAAAACTTAAAATAAATAGGGCCCTTGTGAAATAAACTAGGCCCTAATTTAAAACCTCATATAGATCAACTAACGTTGCAGTGAGTATTCTATTTATTAGGAAGACTATTATAAGAAAAGCCCCGGTCTCATACTTATAAGGTCGGTTGGCTTGTGCTAAAAGAGTGACACTCATGTCAATTATATGTCTACATTTCCTCTGTGAAATTTCATTTTGAAAAGAAATATAAGAGTATGAAGTTATAAGATGTATTCATGAGCGTTTTGTTGCTTGACTAAATATTTTATACTCACCAACCCAATCAGATTGTATTGTTTTATTCTTTATTACAAACTAGTTTTCAAACAAGATTTTGAAAATGGGTGAAAGAAGCGAGTGTTTTGTTTTTTTTAAATGGTACGATGATGTGAATCTGATGAAATCATGATAAAGTGAATGTAATATTCGAACACAAATCGAAACTTAATAAGAGAAGGTAATCGGATATCTATGTGTATAACGTGTATGACATCTTAAACATCTCAGTTAGAGATATGATATGGTCAAGAATGAGACGTCCAAGTTGATAAGCATCACCAAAGTATATTTCTTGGGTTAAAATAACGGGAAGATTACAATGCTTTAAAATAAAATAAAAAGATTAAAAAAAACCTAGTATACAGATAACCAAGTCCCTTGTGCAATCCTTATATCATTCTTTAGAGGAATTAACATGAACTAAATTAAATGAATTTCAAACTAGATTATTATTGAAGACTTAATGATTTAGAAACTAAGGATCGTTGGCTTGATGATTCTCCAATATTATATAACCCACATATAAACTTCCTTTTGAGTATGACCTTCTCTGTATTGTCCTTCACAAAACAACCAAAGTCATGAAATTCGACACACATATTTTGTATGCTTATTTGAGAAACATATAATGTATTTTTAGTGATTTTAGGAGCATGTAATATTTTTCTTAGGATAATAGATTTATTTGTATGAGTAAAAAGTTTTGATTGTATTGTATGTAATATAGATAAATTTTCACTATTACATACAATGATATAGTGCTTACCATTATAATCGACCTTCTAGTTTATGAATTTAGGTTTCTAGAAACATAGTTATTAACACCACGGTTTACATACCAGGATCCTTCATAACCATGTTCTATGTCATCATATAAGCACACTGGCCAGCTTTATATCGTGGTTGATCATTTGGTACATAACCCATATTGGTATGATCATCCCTGAATTAACATACAACCCTTAAGTGTCCATATATTTTACAAATATGACGTGTAGGCTTGTTATGAGCAAACTTTCACATTTGTCTTTGTAACCTCTTGCTCTATAGTTATTGTGGGTATTGTTTCTTCTTATCTATCCTTTACCTTGGTATTTAGAGAAATTACTACTTTAGCATATGTAGTAGTTGTTGGTTTGTGATATTACTTCATCTTTGTTCCCAGCGTAGTTTGTTGAAGCTAAACTTAGGTTAGTTGTTGCATTTTGCAGGTTGTTAAGTTGTTATAGGATGCTCTCAAAAGTAAGTAGATTTGTTTGTAGGTCCATCTAATTAATTATTTCTTTATCAACTAGACTCGCCGTTTTAGGTTTCTACTATGTGTCTAAACCAATACTGATCTAAGTGACTAAGTCATCTAGAGAGATACAGTTGCTAAGTTGAGGTTCTTTATTATGCTTTTTTTGTTTAAATAATTTCCTTTTTTGTGTTCTTTTTCATGTGGAAATTTTAATATGTTTAAGTTTGGGCTAAACATAGAGCCTTTCCCTGGGTGGTTAAGAACTTCTTGTAAGTGTGGCTAGAGGAAGAGAGCGTAACATCTTTATTTCCAAACACCAAAGTTAACAAAAAAACACATGAAATATAAAATCTAAAGCATAACACAATATTTAGTATGGTTTGTATTGGAAATAAACCCTACATCCACTGGCAATGTAAAAACTAATTTTATATTGCAAAAATATTACAATAAAAATTTTGAACACTAGTACACTATATTCCAGTACTTCTCAGGAACAACATTACATAGGGAATTCTAGGATCTCAGTGTTTCTCTCTGGGATCCCAGTGTACTGTAGCAAAAAATATAATTAATCATAACCATCTAAGACAAATATAAAATTATTATTAACCCTCACAAGCCTAGATCAAACCCAAACAATCTAACCCATAAAACACAATCGGCACAAGCTTAAATAAGCAACAAAAAAACCTAACCATAAAGCACATACCCTCGAACCAATCTGTAAGAAAACCTCCGACATACCAGAAACTCCAAGCGCAAAGGGTAGGTAATTATCTATTTCAAAGCTTTTATTTGTCTAGATTTAGACTTTAGATCGGTTTTAGATTTAGGTTTTTGGATTTTCTCCCATTTATGATGAGCTGGTGATTAAAAATTAAATGTCAAACACGGTCAAAAAATGTAACACTTTGCGCCAGACGTCTGGCATGAAGGTTATTACATGCGCCAAAGGTTTGGTATGAAGCTTCAGTATTGTACCAAAGTTTTGGTATAGTATGGAAGCTCTCCTCCAAATATTTGGTGTTAGGATTTTCCAAGATCTAAAACTTATGCAGTCTGATTTTTTTTATTTGTTTGGTTATTTTGGTTATGTATGTCTACGTTTTTTAAACAACTTATTTTTTAAGATTTCTTATTTTGAAGTGTGTTTACATATTTGTATTTCCAGAATATTGAAGTTTCAGGTTTAGATGATAGTTTGCATACCAAGCGAATCAGGAAAAGAGATGTGAGGAAAGATGCGGGTAGAGAGGATGTCCTTGCCCATGTTCTGTATAAACACTTCCACCTCCACCTGATTCTACGTCCTCAAGCTCTACCCTCTCCTACCCCGCCTCCCCAACGATCACCTCTACCTCGTCGAGCTCCATGTTCCACTTGTTTACCTAGACGCTTTGGCGAGGCTGTCAAAAACTATAGTGCCAATCATGTTTAGAATTGAGCGATAATATCATGATCTACCCCATTGAAGCTATTTTGATACTATAATACATTTAGAGATGTAAGATATGGTCATTCCTAACTTGATGGATCTCCTGCAATAAATGATCAAGAATTACTAGAGCTTGAAACCTACAAAAAGAAACATGAAGTTCAAAATCCAATGGAACTACAAGAAATAAGCTGATCACATTAAATAAGTCATATGCTAAATCCCTAGGCAAACAAAACAAGATGTCTACTCTCATTCCCGAAGAAATGTCTGAAAAGTTTGGCCATATTTCAATGTAATACAACAAGGAGGATAGGGAAAAATTGTTACAATCTATCTAGTTTACCCTAATAGGTAAATTTTAAAATGGTACTCCTAAACTTCATTTCATAAACAAGTTCTTGGATACCTTTAAATTTACTGGAAATATAGATATATCTATTTGGGATGTTAGAAATATTGAATTCTTTGTTAAGAAAGATTTCTGTAAACTTTGGACAAAAAACATATGGACCATTGAACAATACCCAATGAGATTGTTCAAATGGACACCAGAATTTAATCCAAAATTTGAAAGCCATATAACACCAATCTGGATTGGAATCTCTAAATTTCCAGAATACCTATACAATGACAACATTATCATAATTATAGCTTCTACCATAGGCCAGTCTCTAAGATCTTAGATCCCCGAAAAACATAACGTCAATCATAACTCTTGATATGCTTTAATAAAGTTAGATATAACAAAAACCTTGGTATATAAATTTTGGATTGGATTTGGTAGTAACAATAGTTGGTGGCTTGATATAAACATATAAACCTCTCATATTACTGCTCAATTTACAATCATCTTAGACACAAGAATTCAGATTGTAAGAAATTACAGTCTAAGACTAAAAACCATACAGATTAACAGACTCCTGAAAATCATAACTCTACCATTATAAACCATAAAATCAAATCAATAATAGTCTCTAACAAACCTGTATAAGATATTGATTTTATTGATTTGATCAAAACCAAGTCCAAAGAGATAACTCAACAGGTAAAAGACACAACAAAGGCCCAAATCATACTAATCAACCAAAAAAACACATCAAAATAACATTCACATTAGATAGACAAAAAGAAGGAAACTTTTCCTAAAGGTGATGAAGTTATTGAGGCCATTGAATCACTGAAAATGAGCTTCAATACTAATAACAGGTCTGACTATACCAACCTTGACTTAAAATAACACAATTCTAATAAAGATAACAGGCCCTAAGCTTTTCTAGACCAAATCAGTCTTCCCCTAGCTGTTCTAAATGACTATAAACATCATTAGTTGGAACATTCCTGGGATTGGTAATAAAGCCTCCAGTAGAAGACTCAAATATCTTAAATTCAAAAGAAAATCTCACATTATTTCTCTTCAAAATCCTTTAATAGATAAGGATAAGTTACCTAAAGATGATAAAAAGCTTGGTTTTCCTAATTTCATTTCTAATTCTAAGAAGGTCTGGATCTTGTGGAAAAATGATTTTAAATTAGGCATAATTATGGACACTCATAAACTAATTCATGATGAGGTCGCTTACCAAAATATGCTTACAAATTTCAAACTAACTATTGTTTATGTTAAATTCCAAAGAAACCTTACACTTAACCTCTGGGATAGCCTTGGAACTCTGTCTTCTCCTACTAAAGAGTGGTTGGTCATGGGTGATTTTAATATTGTCTCCTCTACGAGTGAGCGGCTGAATTATTCTACTATTTGTTTGAAAAGTCAAGATGACTTTAATGAATCTATTAAGGAATTCAATCTAGATGATGCTAGATATACGAGTAATAAGTATGCATGGACTAATAAATTTAAGTGGAAAATGCTTGATATGATGCTCTACAATAAAGAATTATCTGATTTCTTTTTCTGAAACCAAAGTTCTACATCTTGCTAGAACTTGTTCAGATCATGTTCCTCTTAGTATAACTATCTCAAATGAGAAATTTAAAACTAAAACTCCATTTCATTTTCAAAACGTGTGGAACCTTAATGAAGATTTCATATTTATAGTAGATTAGAATTGGAATCATGCTATTAATGGTAACAACAACACTATCTTTTGGTATAACCTTAAGAGACTCAAATTTACCCTTAAAGACTAGAACAAGAGTTTCTTTAGCAACATCTTTGATTCATTCTCTGAAGCTGTAGATACTGTCAATTTTATTGAGCTTGACTATCAAAACTCTAACTCCCATAAAGATAATAAAACTCTAGAAACAACTAAGTTAGTTCACCTTCATTTACTGGCCAATGGGGAGTCCCACTGGTTCAAAAAAACCCACTCTAATTGAATTAAATATGGGGACTGCAATACTAAAACCTACCATAGTTTTGTTAATAGGAAAAATAAAAACAATAGAATTCACAGCATCTGTGACCAAGGGGTTTGGATTACTGATTTGAACCTTATTAGTGAGTTTGCTGAGAATTATTTCAAATCCTTCCTCACTGATATCCCAACTAATACTAATTTGGACTCTCTTCAAGGCTTAATCCCTAGTCTAATTAATGACGAGTACAATATGAATCTTATGACTATCCATAGTATGGAAGAGATTTATAGTATGGTCAACAACCTTGGAAGCTTTAGCGCGGCTGAATTGATGGGTTCAACAATAATTTTTTTTAACCTGTTGGGATATCATCAAAGGTGACCTTACTGCTATTATCCAATCATATTTTCTTGGTCATTCTATCCCTAATGGGGTTTTTGCTTCCCTAATCTGCCTAATTCCTAAGTCTAACAACCTACCACATGAAAAGACTTTAGGCCTATTAGCCTTTGTAATTTACTTAACATAATTATTTCAAAACTTCTAAACAATAGGCTTGCAATCCTTCTTTTTATAATTATTTCCAATGTCCAAGGTGGTTTTGTTATAGATAGAGATATGCAAGACAATATTCTCCTTTCTTAAGAGATAATCTATAACATTAAGCACAAAAATAATAGGGATAACATTCTAATTAAGATATGACTAAAGCTTTTGATAAAATGTCTCACAACTTTATTCTTAAGATCTTATTTATTTTGGGTTTCTCATCGAAATTTATCAACATTATTGCTAATATGATTAAAAGGATTAAGATATCTATCTTAATCAATAGTGAATCTAGAGTATACTTCAAAACCATGAAAAGAATAAGACAAGATGAATTATTATCCCCCAACTTATTCATCATAGCTGAAGAGTACCTCATATGAGGTCTTAATAAGTTATTTAATGATAATAAATCGATGACTTACAAGACTAGAAGTCCTATAATTGTCCTTTGTCTCTTAATTGCAGATGATCTGCTTATTTTTACCAATGACTAATCTTCATCTATTAACAATATGGCCTCATTCTTGCAGCACTATCAAAATAACTCGTGCCAGTTCATTAATCAAGACAAGACTATAGTAGTTACTAAAACCAGTCTCAACTCTAATATGAAAGCTATTATAGAAATCCATAGTGGCTTCACAATGAGTTCTCTTCCAGTCACTTATTTAAGTGTCTCTCTTAATACTAATAATAAAATTATTAACTTTGAGCCTCTTATAACTAGAATTAGGGAGAAAATTAATGAGTGGGATGGTAAATGTTTGTCCAATGATGGTAAACTTACCCTCGTCAACTTTGTCCTTATGGAATTACCCTTGTATTGGATTCAAAACTGTTGTATCCCTCAAACTATAAGTCTTCTGATTAAAACTATTTTTAACCACTTTCTATGGAGGTATTCTTTTGAGGTTAGAAATATTAACTTAACCAAATGGTCTAATCTAACTAAGCCTTTTGGTGAGGGTGGTCTCAATATTAGATCTATCAAGGACCTACAAGAAACATATTCTTGCAAGATATGGCTTAAATTCATATCCCAAAATTCGGTGGGATAATTTCATGGCTAGTATATATTGTAAATATAACCAACATTCATTACAAGTTAATGTTGCTAAGAATCACTCTCTTACCTGGAAACGGCTGATGTTCATAAGACACATTACTGACAATCACATCTTCTGGAAGCTTGGCAAATGAAATGTTGACTTTTGGCTTGACAACTCGTGGACTGACTCCATTTTTATAAAGCTTTATGAAATGTTGACAATAGTTGGTTTAGAAAAAACCTTCTGAACACTTATTGGATTTAAAATAATAAAAACTATAATTTATCTAAACTTAGAGACCATGTTATATCTATTGTAATTAGAAATATTCTAAACCTTAAAGTAGATAATATTATTGAGGATATATAATTTGATTTTTTTCCAAATAGGTTTATTTAATATTAAAGAAACTTGGCATTATTTAAAGAAAAAACATAAATTTTTAAACCTTTTTAAAAGAATGTAGAATAATATATGTCCTAAGAATTGCTCTTTCTTATGTTGGAGAGTTCTGAATTGTTGGATTTCAACTGATAGTTCCCTCCAAAAAAGACATTTTACCTTTGTATATAAATGTCAATTTGTAAATCTAATGAAACCATCAAACATCTTTTTGTTGAATGTAAATATACATGGAGTATTTGGCTTTATTATGATAACTTTCTTAAAATTAATATTGCTAACCATATGACATATCCTCATATTTTATGAAAATGGGTTTGGTCTACCAGAAATGATGTTCACATTAGACCATCATTTTTGTCCTAATTAGTTTGGCTATTTGTTAGCTCAGAACAAAGCCAAGTTCAACGGTATCATCATAAATACTAACTATGCTATTCACTATATTAATATATGGACCATGTTATGATTATTAAAAAGTCTCATTGGTCTAATGATGAACATGTAACTACTGTTATTGGTTGCTTCAATTATCTTTCCACTTCTAAAAACGTTGGTGTCCTAAACTGGTCACCCCCAATTCAAGGCACACATAAACTTAACAATGATAGATCTTGTCTTCCTAATGGTGAGGCTAGTGCAAGTAGTGTGTTTAGAGACAGTAATGCAAACATTATCAAACGATATGGTAGGTTATATGGAAAAACCAACCCTATGGTGGCTGGGGCTAGGGCTCTTCATGGACTTCTAATTTGGAAAAGTATAAATATTGATAATATTGATATTGAATTTGATTCCAAAATTCTGGTTGACCTGTTCACCATGGGTAACTCTTCGTGGACCTTAGATCCTTACTTGTCTTGCTTTAGAAACATGACGTCCTCTAATATGAATCTTAAGCACATTTATAGAGTTCAAAATAACGCAACTTATTGGCTTGCCAAATGCACTCTAAAATGTAAAATGAAAATTGATTTCAATTATTCTCAAATTTCTAATGCATTTAGTGCCATTATTTTTCTGTAAAATCTGGGCACTAGCTACCTTAGACCTAATGATTGATTTATTTCTCATAATAAGTCAAATGATAGAATCTTATGAAGCTTACTTTCCTATTATCTCTAACTTTCCAAACAGGATATTCCTGACTAGCATCTATCTTTGTTTACAGTATTATATATGTATGATCAATGTTTTCATGTATAAGATCAGTAGTAATTTCCATGATATTAGCAAGCTATATTCAATGAAGATTGTATGCCCATTAAATTGTCAGTAACATATGGATTTTTTACCTGTATTTGACAAAATCAGATTTAAAAGATTCATCTCATCTTTTAGCACATGGGTCTTCCCTCCATTCGTTTTTCAAATAAACTCAAGTCAGTAATCGAATTAGTCATGTATTCATGAAGCTTCAAAAAATATTCGTTAATCAGATTGGCTTGTCGTATGATTGATAAACTCAATTTTTTTGTTGCGAACTTTTCAATCATCAACCTGAATTGAGTTGATTTTCCTCAAAATTGCAAATCTTTCAAAGCTGGAGATGAATTTCTCTTTCAACACCCCCCAAACATAAGATGAAAGTAAGCTTTGATCCGAACTCTGAAATCTTCAGAGGAGATCTTAATGGAATGGCTCGGGTTATAACTCTGCTTTGAATTCTTTGGTATCATTTTATTTGATGTTTGTTCCTCTCTTTAACTTACAAGTCCTTTTTTCAATCAAACCATCTAAAATCAGATATCTTGATGATTCACTTCGTTAAAGGCTAAGAAAGCCCATATTTGAGTATTTTGATCCTAGTTTACTGCGCCATATTCTGCTTAAACTTGTGCTTCTATGCTGGTGTATTATGTTATTGACCATTAATTAAGGATCT
The DNA here is from genome assembly GCA_036936605.1 of Limnanthes douglasii subsp. nivea. Lineage (NCBI taxonomy): Eukaryota > Viridiplantae > Streptophyta > Magnoliopsida > Brassicales > Limnanthaceae > Limnanthes > Limnanthes douglasii. The sequence continues at coordinate 152,265,197 of JAUPFV010000004.1, forward strand.
CGAGCATGCATCAGAAAATTGAATTTCTGAAAAAATATTTGTCTTTCAAGCTGGATAAAAGTTATTTGTATTTTTTTTGTTGAAAAAAAGCTGAAGAACACTAGAGTTTCAGTAGTAGCGTCTTGTTTAATGTGTTTGTCTGGTGTTAAATTTTGAAGTGGTAGTATCAAATTTATCTATTGAGTTTCCCGCCCATCTGTAATCAAAAGTCGGTCCATAAACCATTATCAATAAGATTAATCGCTCAAAATAGTATAATATAAAAACTCCAAATCATATTAACGGGGGAATTTACAAGGCACATTCGAATCAATAAAACTAGCAGTGGACTATTATTTTTAGAACTTTTTCAATCAATCATTTGAGAGCTAAAAGTCATGGTTAGTGACTGGAGTTGGTCACTTGTTTCAAAACAGCCGTTTATTTAATTTTTGTATCAAAACAATCACTTTGTTTCACCGGTGGTCATTGGTGTTGGTCTTTTTATTGAATTTTTAGTCACCCGACCATAAATATATAGAAAACCAACAAAATTCAGTTTTGATACGAATATAACTTGAATAACAGTTTTGAAACAAGTGATTAACTCCGGTCACTAACAATGACTTTTAGAGCATGTACAACGTACATGTTAAAGGATGCGCTAAATACATTGTATGTTAGCGTGTTCCTAAATTCACTCCAAGAACGTGTTAAAGTAAGTGTTAACAAAAAAAGTTAAGTCCTTTGTTAAATACCGAGAGAGACTTAACAAAGCAGCCCGTTTTTTTTATTTTATGTTTTTTTTATTTTTTCATTTTTTTGTTTTCAATTTTTTTCTCTTTTTCTTTTTGTTTTCAATTTTTATTTTATTTTTAGTGTTTGTTAATAAGTATTAAAATAATAATCTCTTATAAAAGTACCATTAAATTTTAATATATTATTTTTGAAAGATATATCTAAAAATATGATGTAAGAAAATAAAATTTAATATTCTAAAGATATATTAAAAATGTATTTTTTTAAAGCAAAAATCACCTTTTATTAATAAAGGACTGAAAGAATCGTTTTACAGAATAGAGGCCCTATAAGAAATAAAGCCCAAATAAAACTAAAGAATTAAGGTCAAAATTACAGAATTAGGGTCAAAATTAGAAGACCCCAACCCTAACCCTAATCGAACCAATCAAAACAGAAGCCACAATCTCTTCGTCTTCAACTCTTCGACTCCAAACTCCATTCTTCAGCAGCTTCATCCAAAACGCCAAACTACCAATCTTCAGAAACACCATTCTTCACCATTCCAATTCGAAGCAATACTTCTTGATACTTCATGGTCGACGCTCACCCCAAGTACCCTTTCTCTTCTGATTAGAGGAGAAAGGTCTGGAACTGGGTGCAGTGCACCAGAGTACAGAGGTCCCAGATCCTCTTCGACTTCTCCTTGGTCGACGCTCACCCAAAGTACCCTTTCTCTTCTGATTGTAGAGAAGAGAGGACTGGAAATGGGTGCAGTGCACCAGAGAACCGAAGAAACAGGATCTGGAAATAAACCTTTCTTTGAAACCTAATCCATACACAAAACAGCCCCCACAGATCATTCAACCGAATGGCTTCAACTCCTTCTTTAGGAGACATAACCAAGCCCTAAACTCTCAAGTAAAGCCATACTTCGCAAATCATTTGGAGGATCCACAAAACGAATGCTTTTCTTCATTTTGAGAACATTTTTCGCAAGCTAATCAGAACATTGATTCTGAATCCTGGAGATATGCTTAATCGCCATATTTGGATGAATCATGGATCTACAAACATCTAACGAAGCCTTCAGGTACCAAGCTTCATTTCTATATGCGAGTAAGTTAATCAAAACTAAACTATCAGACTCAATATCAACACTCGTCCAATTTTGGTTCTTGCAGATCAGCAAACCCTCAGTTAAGGCACTAAGCTCAACGAAAAGGGGGTTTAGCTTGCCTAAAAGCGAGCCAGAGCCCAGAAGAATATCACTATCTGAATTTCTGACCAAGACTCCAGTGCTAGCATCACCATGATTGTTACAAGATCCATCGACATTCAGCTTGACTCTCCCTGGATTTGGAGCCAACCATCTAAGGTGAGTCGGGCCTTTTTTTGCTGTTAATGAAGGAACTACACCCTAGAGATATAGCAGCATTATTAGTATTAATCCATAACTTATAAGAGAACATGTTAGCTATATCCATGCTTTTAATGATGAAAATTCATCTGTTAATAGCCTGATTAATAAAGTCAGAAAGGCCAAGAAACTTAGCACAAATTTTATTCCTCCAAATAACCCAGCAAATGACCTGGGGATAATATCAGTAATATGATTTTTGTTTTTCGAAAACCATAGCCAGTTATGAAGAATGTCGGAGAAGGTCATATGTCTACTAGCTTTAACTTTAAACAAACAGCCAAAAAAGTTCCAAAGCTGCCGAGCAAAGCAACAGTTGACAAAAAGGTGATCTTTGTCTTCACAAATGTTGCAGAATTGACACTTCGAAACCATTTAAATGTGTCTCTTCATAATTAAGGCATCAATAGGTATATAGCCCTTCAGAATCTTCCAGCACAGAAAAGAAAACTTTCTAGGAATAAATGAACTCCAAATCTTAGTGAAAATACCAAACTTAGTATAAGGCTTTCTGATAGCCTCCCAAGTACATTTAGTATCAAATGTCTGGCTTTTAGACAGAGTCCAAATAATCTGGTCAGGCTTATTAGGGTAAATTTTATACTTAGAAATATGACTAATTCTATTATTAGGCAAAATGTTATGAAGACTGTCAAGAGACCAGCTATTGCTGTTCTAAAAAGTATTAACTCTAGCACTAAGAAACCAGTTTTGAAAGTTAGGGTCACTTATCAATGGTGGCATGTCATGCCAGTCCTCAAGCCAGAAATCCATGAGGCCCTGACCAAGCTTCCACTATATGTACTTTTCAACAGACCTTTTTATGAGAAACAGCCTCTTCCAAACACTAGAATCAGAAGATTTACAAGGAGCTTTAATAGCATGAGTGTTAGAGCAGTAAAGCTTTTGCATCAATGTAGACCATAAGTTGTTTCCCTTCCTGAAAAGAAACCACAACTTATAAGAAAATGTTTGTTGAATTTCCCCAAGGCTTTTAGTGTTTAAACCCCCCTTCAGAAAAAGGCCTGTAGAGACGATTCCAAGTGGACCAATGAATAGCCTTAACCTGATAGTTAGATCTCCAAAGAAACTTATTAAAGCATAATTCAATTTTTTGATAATATTAACAGGAAGGTCAGTACTATGCATCCAGTAGTATATAATAGGCATTAAAACATTGGATATCAAAGTTAATCTACCACCAAAAGATAAATTATTCAAATCCCAAACATTAATCTTATCCTGAATTTTATCTAGAAGACTAGTAAAGTACTTCCCTCTATTATTTCGAGCAATAGTTATACCCAAATAGTTGAAAGGAATAGAGTCAGTAATATAACCAGTGCTGATCTTGATGCTGTTTTTGTTTGCTTACTTAGCTTTATTAGATAGAATAAGCTTTGTTTTGTTTTTGTTGACAGTTTGCCCAGAGATGTCCTGATACTTATCAAGAAGCTTGCTCAGGATAACAATTGAAGAAGGCTTGCAGTTTGTGAAGATAAGAACATCGTCAGCAAAAGCCAGGCAGGGCACCAGTACACTCGATCTAGCAGCATAGTGCAAGCTTTTATTGTTATTAACAAGATTGTATAAACTTCTGAGTAAAACATCTTCAGCTAAGATGAACAGGCTAGGAGACAAAGGGTCTCCTTGCCTAAGCACCTTCAGCTGCTTAAAATAATCTGTAACCTGACCATTTATTATAACTGATATATGAATGTTAGTAATCATGTTTTTAATTAAAGCAATGAAGTTCTCAGAGAAACCAAAACAAGCTAAAACTCTCAGAATAAAAGCATGACTAAGGTTGTCAAAAGCCTTAGTCATATCCAACTGAATAATCACATTGCCAGCTTTAGGCTTTCTGTCAATATCGTGAACCATTTCATTAGTGAGTAAGATGTTCTCATGAGACAATGTTAGGCAAAATAAAGGCTAAACAAGAGTTAATAAGGTTAGAAAAAATCATGTTAAACATAGTGCACAGACTGATTGGTCTGTAGTTAGTCCAAGCAGTAGGATTAGAAACTTTTGGGATCAAGCAGATGCCAGTTGCAAAGACCCCATTAGGAAAGCTGTTGCCTGAAAGACAGAAATTGAAAGCCTTACAAAGATCACTACCTATAATGGACCAACAAGTTTTAAAGAAAAATATGTTAAAACCATCAAGCCCAGGGGCACTATCATTTTTCATCTTAGAAATAACACTCCACACTTCCTCAATACTGGTCTGCCTTGTAATGAAGTTATTGTCCTCCATATTAACAAGACTAGGGATGTTAGAGAATATGTCATTCTGCATCAAAAGAGACTCATTTTCCATACTATTGAAAGAGTTAGAAGAAAGGATAGATTTAAAGAAAGACTCAGCTGAGTTTGCAATCTCAATAGGATTATCAATCCAGACACCATTGTCCTTGATCCCCTTGATGTTGTTTCTTCGCCTTTTCTTGTTAACATAAGCATGATAAAGCTTTGTATTCCCATCACCATCATGAAGCCACTCATTGTAACACTTCTGGTGCCAAAAGCTTTCCTCATTTCGAAGAGCCTTAATATACAAACTGTTTGCTTTAGAGAGAGCAGCTTTAGAATCAGAACTATTATTTTGCAAATGATAAGCCTCCATATTCTCAACCATAGCAGCAGAATCTTTCACCTTCTTAAAAATGTTTCAAAACGTATTAACATTCCACTTTTTTAACCAGCTCTTTAATCTCCTCATCTTGAACCAGAAAACCTGCCCCTCATTACCCTTGCAAGCCATATTCCAACTATGTCTCACCGTACTAATGAAGCTATCATCATTGGACCAAGCATTAATAAACTTAAAGCTCTTCTTACAATTCTGAACACCATCCATTAGGCTAAACTGAATCAATAAAGGAGCATGGTCAGAGCTAGTCCTGACCATGTGAAAAACTTATTGTTGTTAAACTTATTGATCCACATATCATTAATAAGAGTTATGTCCAATCTCTTCCAACGTGTTCCTCTATTCCAAGTATACCTAGAGCCTATATACCCAACATCTTCAAGCTGACACTGCCTAATAGTATTACTAAAGTCACAAGAGCCAACATGATCATAAGTCGAACAGCCCACCTGATCCTCAGAGCAAGTGATTGCATTAAAATCACCAGTTACAATCCAAGGCATCTCATTAGTAGCAATAGCTTTCAACTGGTCCCAAAAATCCAATTTCAACTGGTCCCAAAGTTCCAATCTCAGCTGATCATGGTCGACAACAACATTCAAATCCACATCCTCATCCCAAAAAAGCCAGACTTTGTTAGAGCAATTTGAAACAAAATGCTTGAAACCAAGAACCAAACCAACAACAGGCAGCTTACTCACATCAGCAATGGGCTCCTGAATAGACTGAATCTTAGACCTACTCTCTTTGAGAATTGAAATGAGCCTTCTCAAGGTAGGCTTATTATTTAATCCACGAGCATTCCAATTAATTATCTTTATCATTATCTGATAGAGATTTTTGTGTTGATTTTTCTCCATTCTTTAGCAGAGAATTAATAGTGAGTTTCTTTGATCTTCCTCTTCTCATCTCAGAACGAATTTTACTGCCTATAATAGAACCAAAATCAGTACTGGAATCAGATTTTGTAGGTGAAACCCCACAACTACCAGCCATATGTTCACACTCTGTGGTCTTGTTTTCTTCTATATTAAAGTTACTCTGCGTGAAATCCTGATCTATCATATGTAACGCTTCAATGACCTCCATGTTACTATCAGTATTGCTCTGTTGACCACAATCATTGATGTCTTTTAAATCCAAATCTTTATCCTTTCTTGTTATAACCGATTTCAATTTTCTTTGATAAACTTTAATAAAAGGTTGAGCATTACTTGAACTATCTTGAGTCTTTTGTTGTTGACTCAAGTCATCAACAACCAACACAGCAACAACATCATTAGAATTGATCTTGACATTTGAACATTCCTCATTATTCCCAACTTTTTCAGCCTTTTCAGAATCATTAACCTGCTGTTTCTTCTTTTCAACCTTTTTACAATCCTCATCCTTATGACCTATATGGTAACAGGCTTTACAGTATGGAGCAACATTCTTATAACTAACATTAATCCAACAGCCATTATTGGAGCCAAAACCCACCCAAACTCTGTATTTCAATCTGAGCGAAACATCAATTTCCACATGAGCAAAGCAAGCGTTCATATTGGCTTTCTTATCAGGGATGATAATCTTGTACGTTGGACCAATAGTGGAGGCCAAATCTGTATTTCCTTATTTTTCTCAAATTCTAAGTTTTAAATCATTTAAAAAATATTGTATTTTAATATATTTTCTTATTTTTTTTTTCAATTTCACCGTTTTAATATTTTTTAAAATAATATCTTTTATAATTTTATTGTATATTTTTATCCGTTCAATTTTTTTTTACTTTATCATCTTCTTCGTATTCTCAAATTCTAAAAAAAAAAAGTTAGGCTAGCTCTTTTATAATCACGAACCACGGTGCCGCCAGCCGGATACAAACTGAATACGGCCTCCCACTTTCGGGCTTCTCTTCTCAGAATATTTTTTCTTCTGCTCATCGGGATCTTTTTTTTGCTTTATATACTTTATCTAGGGTTTCTCTTGTCTGTTTGTCAAATTCATCTTAACAACGTCTTAGTTTGCTATTCTGAGCTGTGCGATAAACCCTAGCCTTTTTGTTCTACTTTGTTATATCACAGAATGCTCCCCAATGGATCCCCTGTAGAGGATTTTTCAAGTAGTGACGAGGAGGATTCCCCTTTTGATAAAGATATGGAAGCAATAAGGTTTGCTTGTATGGCTACCGGGACAAATCCCGATGAGATTGTCATTGACAAAGGAGGCTGCAGGGCCGCGAGAGGAGAGTCCGCCACAGATGATAGTGAAGATGACCTCGAGCTGTTGCGAAGTATCCGTTCTCGATTTTCTGTTTCCGAACATGCGTGTCCTAGTGTATCTGACGATGATGAAGACCAAGATGACTTTCAAACGCTTCGTGCAATTCAAATGCGTTTCTCTGCTTTCGATGCTCACTATACAACAAAGAATATCGCATATGATCTCAAACAAAAGCCAGAACAGGTCAATTCATCATCTGCTATGGCCTCGGAGAATGTAACTTCCAGTGACATCGTGAATAAGACTATCACTTGTGAAGGCTTTCCAGAATCCCAACAATATTGTCTCACCATTTCAGATATTGAAGAAGCTCGTAGTTCTGTCCCTATCTTCAGTGGAAACGGTGAGAGCATGATCACACAGTCTTCTGATAAAGTTCAACAGGATCTATCAGCTTCATGTCAATCATCTGATCTGCGAGTCTGGGACTCTAATTTTCCACAATCTGGGCGAGTGTTTATTAATGCTATTAAGATGAATAAATCTTATCAGAGATTTCTTCGCAAGAAATTGACTCAGCTTGAAGCGAGAATTGAGGAGAACAAGAAGCTGAAAGAGCGTCTAAAAATCCTTAGGGACTTTCAAATTTCCTGCAAAAAAGTCATGGGGCGAGCACTATCTCAGAAAAAAGATCTTATTGTCCTATTGATTTCTGGAAAAAAAGCAGGAGTGTGTGATAACTCTGAGGTTAATGATAAAAAGCTTCGTGCCTTGCATCATGGTCCAGCCGAAAATTGTCATGTCGCTAATTATAACGCAGTATTGACAAAATATCCCCTCCCACTAGATTGCAGAAAATGGTCAAGAGAAGAAATTAAAAATCTTGTAAAAGGAGTTAGACAACAATTTCAAGAAAGGTTGATTCAAGTTGCAATTGATGATAGATTCAGTTCTGGAGAGGGATCTTCAAATCTGGATAGCTTTCTTGAATCAATTAAAGATCTTGAAGTCACCCCAGAATTGTTAAGGCAATTTCTTCCTAAAGTTAATTGGGATCAGTTGGCTTCGATGTACATCGTGGGTCGCTCTGGTACTGAGTGTGAAGCACGTTGGTTGAACTGGGAAGATCCTTTGATAAACCGTAATCAATGGACTGCTGAAGAGGACAAGAATCTCCTGTTGCTTGTTCAAGAAAAGGGGATTAAGAACTGGCATGAACTTGCAGTATTACTAGGAACTAATAGGACCCCATTTCAATGTTTAGCTCGTTATCAAAGAAGTTTGAATTCTTCCATACTCAGAAAGGAGTGGACAGAAGAAGAGGATGATCAACTTCGTCTGGCTGTACAAACTTTTGGTGAGCATGATTGGCAGTCTGTTGCGTCCATGTTGGGTGGAAGAACTGGAGTCCAATGCTCTAACAGATGGATGAAGCAATTACACCCAATCCGGAAAAGGGTGGGTAGATGGACTTTGGAAGAGGATAAACGTCTGAAAGTAACAGTGATGCTTTTTGGGCCGAAGAACTGGAAGAAAATATCTCAATTTGTTCCAGGTCGAACTCAAGTGCAGTGTAGGGAGAGATGGGTGAACTCTTTGGATCCTTCTTTGAATTTGGGTGAATGGACAGAAGAGGAGGACTCAAAATTGAAAGCATTGGTTGCGGAATTTGGATATAGTTGGTCCAAGATCGCTTCACAGTTACCGCCACGTACTGATAATCAATGTTGGAGGAGGTGGAAGATATTGGTTCCTGACAACATACCGCTGCTCAAACAAGAGAGGATACAGCGAAAAACAGTTCTCTTAAGCAACTTTGTAGGTCGGGAGAAAGAGCGTTCTACTCTTCGTCCTTGCGATTTTATTCCGCTAATCAAAGATATGGTATCAGGAGTTGGAATTAAAAATTTATCTACTAAACGTCAAGGAAAATCAAGTGATGTCAAAGTATCGTCTACCTCCCAGGGATGCAGAAAAAAGGCTAAAATCAAATCTCAGGAGCTCTTGGGGATAGGTGGTGGTACTGAGCTCTTGGCAATAGGTGATCATTTATCACTGCATGCGGTTTCAGAGTCATTAATGACAACTAAGAGGAAGAAAAGGTCAAGCAGATGTGGGAAAAGAAAAAGGAACTCCGGTAGTGTTGAATCAGAAAGATTTTTTGGCAGGGAAGCATTTAGAGACAACATTGACAGGCCAAGTAAGAAAAGTAGATGCACTTGTCCAGGACATGTAGATGCTGAATCTAGCGAAGACTTGAATTCTGTATGTGTTGATCATTCTCACAGTCAGGGCTCAACTTTAATAAGCACAATAAGCGATAAAGAGCTTATTGCTAATAGAAACAAGTGTTCTTCCAAACAGCCAAGCATGAATTTAGATGCTGAAAACATGTCACTCGGTGATGTTACTTCAATTAGGGGGAGTACATGTTTAAGTCTTCAACATTTCAATGTCGGTAATGATGGTAATCCAACTCTTTCTGAGATGATGATGACCAAAAGAAAATTAAAGAAAATGAGGACTGAATCTAATGATCTGACTATTTCTCCACCAATGCACAAAGCAAAATTAAAGAAGCAGAAAACAGTTGAATCTAGTGGTCCCACTATTTCTCCTTTAATGCAAAAAACAAGACTGAAGAAGCAATAAGTGGTTGAATCTAATCTTTCTCAGATAATGCACAAAGCCAGATTGAAGAAGCGGAAAGCTGCTGCGTCTAATTTTTTGCCAACGGTGCCAGTAGTAGAATCCGATGGAATGTACGAAGACTCTGATTGTGAAAATGGCACAAATTGATAAAGATGTTTGGAATATGCCACTTGGTTGTTATAAGCCGAAAATGCCAAGAACTAATAAGAACAAACAGTCACTTCAAATCATACACCGGTGCTGAAAGTGCCGAAAGTGCCAAGCATAACTAGTATGAAGCGGAAAATGCCAAAAATTAATAAGAACAAGCAGTCACTTCGAATCATACACCGGTGCTGAAAGTGCCAAGCATAACTAGTATGAATATCAGGCGAAGTAAATCATGACATATTTGAGGAGGCAATCATCTTTTTTTTGTTTGACAAGGATTTACAGATTAAAGGCCCCCGATAATTTCACCTTTGATGGTGAACGGTGTTGAATGCAGCTTCGTGTTATTTTTTATTTCCAACATCATTCAAACTTTTAAAAACACTAGTGATACCAAATTACCTTTATTTTTATTTCAAATTTAACACTAGATGTCATTGATCTAATAGATAGTTTTATATGAAAAAAGACACCAATAACCTAACTTTAATCCAACATATATAATTCTACTTCTAAAATTAACCCTAAAGATTAATTATGGAAAATGAAGAATCCCAAACGAACAAGGTAATCTTTGTTTTTATGTTTTACCTTTTGGAAACTTCTTTTTTTCAGCCAAATCCGATTTCTGCAGTTCTGAACGAAAAACAACTGATTCCTAGGTATCTCGGAATCAGTTGTTTTGTTCAAAAGCAACTATTGCTAGCCAAAAAATTTAAACATTAGCCAAAGCATGTGATTCTGAGAGGCCATCTCAGAATCACATGCTTTCCCTAAAAAAAACAGAATATAAAAGAACAGTCATATGGTCACAAAATCGAACAAAACTCGAAAACAGATCCAACAAAAGCATAAACCCTAATCGAACCCTAAATCTACCAAATAAGAATCCTAACCTAACAAGAAGAGCCATAGCCAAAAGAAACTGGAAAACAGAAGACACTAGAAAACTGAAGAGATTAGGGGTTTAAAAAGAAACTGAGAAACAAAAGAAAGTAGAAAACTAAAGAGAGAGATAAGTATGGTTTTTTTTCTTTGAATTTGTTAATGGGTAGGATAATAGAATAAATGGGTAGAATGACAAATGTGTAATTTCCTTTATGGAAGAAATAACAAGATGAAGTTATTTTCAAATTATGAAGTTATTTTCAAATTATGGATAATAGTTTTGGCCATAATTATATTGCTAAAGACACATGCATTTTTATGTATATAAAAGCGTCTATCATCCAAAAAATTATCTACCAAGAATATTATCATATACATTGATATCAAACACGTATATTATAGTCTTTTTCAATATTTAAAATTTTGAAATTTGTAAATTTTTTTAAAAAAATTCTAAAAAAAAGTTTTGATATTTTTTTAATAAAAAAAATAATTAAAATGGTATACATTAATAAAATTAATTTTAATTTTATTATTTAAAAATAGTTTAACCACCACTTTTAAAATAAAATAAAATAAAATAAAATTAAAAATTAAATAACAATTAAAAAATATTTAAAAAATACGATCGGAACAAATTTAAATTTGTTAACTAAAAGACTGCTCGTATCTCTTTCCAAATAGCATCCACTAACAGACAGCTTTAACACCAATGACTGTGGTCTTAGCCATCATTTGAGCGATAACCCTAAAATATATACTGGGCTTTTACCAGGGAACCCGTTCGAGTATTACCCAAATACCGAATTGATCAATTAATTTCTAAAACCCCAAATTTCGATTCAAGCCGTACGAAACCAGAATCAGTCAGAGACCTTCATCCATCCAGAGAAACTGAGAGCGCTTCATTCGACTCTGAAGCTGAAATGGGGGTTTCAAAGGATCAATTGCTTGCTCGATTGCAGGTTCTATTTATACTCTATCATTCTTAAATCTCCAAAAATTCAGTCTTTCCGTCTAAGTTCCTTGTCCTGAAATTCCTAGTAACGGAAAGCTATTTGCTATCTGTGAATCAGTGTAGTTTTATTTATTTACTTATTTCTTCGAATAACATGTAATGAAATCCTTAATCATTTAAAAGTTGTCTACAAATCGAAAATTGCAGCTTAGTGTTGCTTCAGATCGCATCCTTAGGCGTACTGTTGAGCATTTAGTTCAGGATTGTTGTTAAATGCTATGCTACATTTTTCTATTGCCATTAGCTTTTACTAGAAAGATTTTTGGGTGATTCTTAAATTTGCTTGTGACAAGGAATGACCGTTATACACTAAAACGCAAAGAAAACAAAGTAGCATGGATTTCTCTCGATTTTACTTGACTTTTGAAGAATGTGTGCTTGCGCACTTATTTGAATAATCTGCAGTGCTGCTTTTGGTTTCTTCCTCCCGATAATATATTGTTTTGTTTTGGATTTCTTTGGTATATGCAGGAGCTTCAGATTGATTATTCTAAGTACGAACATCCTGTTGTTTTAACAGTTGAAGCTCAGGCGAAATACGTAGGAAAAACTGGAGGTGCACTTAGTAAAAACTTGTTCTTGAAAGTACGGTGAAGACACAATATAGAATATCTATATTTACATCTACATATCTGATTGGATATGTCATTTTATTTATGACGTACTGCATATTCTTCATTTTATGCAGGACAAGAAGCATAGGTTTTATATTGTCACCGCTATGACTGATACAAAAGTTGATATGAAAGGTATACATGTTTACACTTCAATCTTTCATGAAAGTCTTAATAATGAATGTCTCTGATTTTGAATTACTTATAGTTTTAGTACTAAAGGAAGTTTTCTGTGTCTGGCTCGGTAGTTTTATCTCAAAGGCTTGGTTTGGGAAAAGGAGGTTTGCGAATGGCTCCAGAAGAAGCCCTGGGCGAGATACTACAGGTGGCTATATATACATTTTGGTTATCCTTTAGCTTGCGTATTTGTATAATTTTCTTGAACTTGATCTATTATTTTGTGGCAAGGTTCCATTGGGATGTGTTACTCCGTTTGCGGTAGTTAATGAATCAGCAAGGTAACTATGAGGACTTATAGTCTTTATTTTTTATTAAACCTATGTAACTCCATTTTGGTAGTTCTGCTATCTGAGATATCTTTTTCTTTGTCACAGGGATGTCTCACTGTTGATAGATAAAAAATTCAAAGCTCAAGAGTACTGCTTCTTCCACCCATTGGCTAATGACATGTCCATCTGTAAGTGGAAACAGTCAACCCTTCTCACAAACTTTACAAGGCTACATAAAAGCTTATATTAGAGGGGTTGTCTGGTGCACGGTTCACGAGCTAAAAAACTAGTTAAAAGTATATGGATAATTGAAATAGTTTTTAAAGAAAAAAACTACAGGTTGTTTGGTGGACTAAAAAAAGCTACTTTTTATAAATTATAAATCAATACATAGACGTGAAACTGAAAGACGATATGGCTGAGGACGTGCATTTGAAGAGAATTGATAGTGAGAGAGCAACAAATAGTGTATAAACTCAAAATATAGAAAAGCCAAAAAAAAAATATAACTTATTTAAGGTTTTTTTATCTTATTAATAGCTATTTATGTTTTTGTTTTAATAAATCAGCTTCTTTAAAGCATAAAAAGCTAAACAAAACAAGTCTTTCAAGTTTTTAATATTTTGTTTCAACGGAACTGACTTTCCTGCCTTGTAAAGAAATTAGACGTTTTTGTGTTGATTATCTGATTTTATATTTTATTATTGTTATTACTTTCTTCTGCAGCTCTTAATGTTTGTGGTCTTGATAAGTTTCTTAAATCGATTGGAAGAGACCCGATATATGTTGACCTAGAGGTATAGTTTTATGTGCTATGTTACTCTTTTTTTACTCCATAGTTGCTTCTCAGATTATTTAATGACACTTTTAATTTGTTGGTTTAGGCTAATCCAACAGTGGGAAAGGATCAGCCTCCTGATCTTGCTCCTTTTGTCCCATCTGGTGCCATCCTTCTTCCAGAACTTTCTGAAAAGTTGGGCTCTTCAGAAACTCTCACCGTGAAGCAAGTCACTGTGGATAAAAAGACTGTCCCTGTTGAAGGTAAAATCTTGTGAAAGCTGTTGCGGAATAGAATCAGTCAGTGAAAGATATATGAGAAATAAAAATACCAAAACATTTCTTCAGAACTCAATGAAGTTGCTCTATAACTATAACTAGTATGTCCATCACTTCTATTTATTTTAAGCTATGATATGAAAACTGTTTTCTCTGACAAACTAGTATCTTTGTATATTCCTTTAAAATATTTACAATAGTTACAGCTTAAATTGAATTTTCCGTAGTTGTTAGAAAGGAAATGCAAAGTTACTAAATTTTCTTGCAAGTTTAACAAATTTTATACGAGTATCTGAAGTTTGATTCTTTATCTTTGCATCTTATAGTGAAATCACAAAAGCCAATTTGTAAAGCTCAGAATAGCAAAGACAAGTCAGCAGCTGTTGTACATCCATCATTTAACGACCCTCAGAAATTCATTGAAGAAATTTTGAACAGGACATCGGCGTTATTGCTCTCAGAAGTAAGAAAGTATCAATTTTATCTCCTGGTCTTATAGATTCTTATATTTATGGGCTTAATTAAATTTGTTGTATGCAGATTGGAGAAAATGCCCTTAAGCAACAAGGAGAACAACTCGGGACGGCCTTATCAGACAGTTTAAAAAGACGACTTACTTCTGATTTCACAAATCTTGCCGTGAGTATCAGGCCACATTTTTTAATACTTTGATGTAACTGTATTTGATTTTAGAATAAATTCAAAATTAATGGTAAAAAAAAATTGTCGAACCAGATTGAGTGGTTTTTAGCTAGTTGAAAATTACCAATGAGAGTCTTGAGATGCATGTTCGTCCAAAGTTTGAGGTTAGGGTTGTGTCTGGACATGACATTAGTCTCAGTAAGCTATTTTCTCACCCATTTCCATTTTTTCCCACCCTTAATTAACGAGGATGTTTGTGTTGCAGATTATGTATAAGAACACAGCATATACTGAAGGGTTTCATGCTGGTATTAAACATCAACCCCATCCTCTTTGACTCGAGGGATCTGCGTACGCATCAAGTGCATTCAGAAATTGGAACTTTGATCGTTTTTTCTTTTGTATTATCATCACCCATTAAAAGTAGATTTGAATTATTTATTTTAGTATTCTTAGCTTTGGGTATTAAGTACCTGGGGGCTCAATTTAACTGTTGTTTTACTGACTGCGAATTTATTCGTGTTATGGGAGTTTGTTATAATTCATTAAAGATATATTAATTTTATACTGATTTTACATGCATTTTATATCCGTTGCGGATCAATAAAGTTATCAAACACAATGGCATACATTGACCTTTTACGTATATGATATAATTGCCATATGAGAAGTAGAATGTTCTGTATGAACTTCTGTTAATAATTATAAATTTTTGTATACAATCTTGTTAATTTACTAGTGCCTTGAACGAAGAGGCCGCCAGAAAGTACCCAACGGCCTCCACCGTGAGGGTCTTCTGTCTTCTCCCACAGAACCATCAGTATTGATGATGCTGCTGCTGCTTACCGGCAACTCATGCCGACAGACAGGGCAAGAATTATGAAGCCTTAACCATGGAACAATGCAGTCGTTGTGGTATATATGTTTACAAGGCAGTTCTCTCGCTTCGCCGTCAACCTCAAACTCCTCTTTGCATACCGGACACATCGTTTCATCTCTAGTTAAATGCTCCGGCATGATTTTCACAGTCGGCAACGCATCGATGGTTGACTCTGGTGCCGGAGGCAACCCAGGCCTGTCATTTTCTGTTACTCGCTCGATCAAATCCTCTAAACCGGGACCTGTATATATATCTCGTGGATCAACTCGCCGAGGAACTGCGTGTTCACGGCGTGGAAATGAGTTCAGAGTTTGTGGTATTTGAGGTTGAGGACGAGAATCGTTCTCTATCCCTCTCCAGGGCGCCCTGCGCTCCGATCCATCAAAGCTATGATTTCTACGTCGTTGAGGCCTATAGTTAAATTCGGGTTCAGAGTCCAAAACCATCCTCCGCCCGAACACTGAACGGCCACGAGGTTGGAATTGGTGTGAACCAGCGAGGTCATATCTCCGTCTTGGTGGTTCAAGTATGAGAGAAAGCAGTTCATGCAATCGAGCTTCTGGGGAGCGATCGAAAACTGCATAATCAAATAAAAACCTCAGCCTTGGTCTTTCTGTAACGAATTGGCCAAAACACCGTGGACATACGATCTCCCACGGGTCGGTGGATGCAATCCTAGTCATGCGTTGGCAGCGGTGGCACCAATAGAGTTGGAAAGTCCCATATGTTCTTCCACGAGGAGGGCTAGAAGACATGGTGTCAAATAGGTTTCCTGGACAAGTTAGGTTTAATTAGATTCTTGTATTTGTACAGTTGAATTGTGTTTCTCTGTTATGTGTTTCCTTTTGTTCTTATATAGAATGTTAGTACATGAAGTAACATCAATGTTTATGAAATGGGTTAAGTATATTTATAAGAGTTTTACTTATTTGGGTGGTTTTGTACGTTTTATATATATATTAATAGATATTAAGTGTATAGAGGCAATCATATAAATGATTACATGATATATATTTACTTAAATTTGTTAATTAGAATATGATATTTAATGGGTTAACCGGTTGGTGCTTGGAAGAAACAGTTTGGTGCTGTTTTGGTTCACACTGTTTTCTCTATGGGACAGGGAAAGAATAAGTGAATATGGTGTTGTTTATGTCCTTGGGCTATGTAAGGGCTTCTTTGGTTAGATACTTCTCTTCCTTATTTATGAGCTGTCTTCTGCTCTTACTTTTGCAGGAAGCAAACCACTCGTTATTATTTTTACTAAACAAAAATCGTTTGATCAGGCTACACGGCCCAGCAATATGTTTCGCTCTCTCCATTTCACCTCCTATTCAAAATGGAAACAACTATAATAAGTTCCAAAAATTACTTAGTATTTTATGTTTTTTTTTTAAAATTTATTTTTATCGGAAACAACAATCGTACTTATTAATTTTTTTTTGTGTAAATGTCTTTAATAATTTTGTTTTTTTACCTATTTTATAATCCTACTATTAATAATTTTTTTGTACTCTTAATTAATAATATTTATGACATCAGTTTTATTAAACATATCCATACAAAAAAATTGACATTATTGTTTGACTCCTATTTTATTTATAAATTTTTCTATTTCACTCCTAATCTTTATTTGGCTTCGGCTAAATTTAGTTACCCAAAATATTGATTTTAATTAGCGTTCCAATAAAATCGAAACAATTTGAACATTCAACTAAACTAACTGATGTCGAATTCCAACGAAAAGACCAACCATCCAATAGCAAGGAGGTTGAGATGGAACGTCCAAATTGACAGCCGAATGTCCGATTACTAAAAAGGATAATTCAATACATCCTACTGAAATTGAGCGTCTGATTCAACAATTGAGGGTGAAACATGCTAAAAGGTTTTTATTGTTGCAAGAACAATTGTAATTACAGCCACCAAAGTCAAATATGTCATCCAGGTGGACAATGAGGAAGTAAATGATGCAACTTCGAGAGTTCTAAAAAGTCGAATAGAAAAAAGAAGTTTAGGAAAAGAAAGAACCTTACAAGGGAGCTCGCAAAGGAAGCGTGGAGAACTGAAATGATACTCTTACTTCTAAGCATGATTCAAGAGAGAAAAGGAGTAAAGAGCCTCAGACAGAAGGAGAAAATACCTAATAATTTAACTAGCTGTAAATACTAGGGTATCACCAACTGTAAACCATACCAGGCTAAATTCATCCACCAAACTATCTTTAATATCCTGGATCTCATTATGCCTAACACCAAAACCAAAGCTTCTCACCAGGTATGCCCCGAATGTCCAGGGAGTACCACAAGGCTATCCGCCAAACCTACACAAGGGCATCAATAACAGAATTAAATATCTCACGGGTCTTAGGGCATCCCGCAATATCTATTGTGGTATCTTTGCCTAGATCTGGGATACTAACCATATAGATCAAGACACAATATCAATTTGGAAGAAAAAAAATAAAAAAAGACCAACATTCGAGCAGATATCTCCATTCACTGATGGTCTAAACGACTATTATAAGGACACATATGTTCATACAGATGAAATGTCCCTACTGAATTTATAGGTGTTATACTAAATCATGTCATGATACTACGATAACCATAAAATAGAAAAGTACTACGAGAAACGAGATCCCAAGCACCGCATTTAACAATGAGATATTGCAATACAAATCTGATGATCGGATAAAGTACCGATCCTTTGCCATGAACCTTAAAGAAAGTATAATACAATGGTTCAACAGTCTCCCAAAAGAATGCATAAAAAAAATACAAATACTTCAGACGACATTCATGAACCATTTTATAGGTTCGTAGGAAATCAAAGGAGATGATAATTATATAATCCATTGCAAGTAAAAAGCTGAGGAAGTACACGAAACAATTTGTTGAAAGAAAGTATCAATCACAAGAGTATTATGACTTGATGGTCGTAGCGATATTTAGGTAAGAAGTCAGAGACAAAATCCTATCTGATGCAATAATGAGAAAGAAGACATTAAGCTTTGAAGATCTATTGGCTAAGGTAGAACGACTCATAAAAGTGAATGAAGTTGACAAAGAAAATAAATTAGGAAACACAGAAAATTAAATTGGATCCGCTTTGACTAGCAAAATAGACATTATGCCACAAATTTAGGAAAAAGATGATACATCAAGGAGCAAAGATGCTTCAATTTCGGCCAGGCTAAAGTTCAGTAAGTTCCATTTGGTTTGGTTTATTTTGGGCTGGGGGTAGTTTTGTAAAATATTTTAGTAAGTTTGGGGTTTTATTGTATTTAGTGTGAGGAGTAGTGAGATAATTAAGCAGCCTGCTTGTATTAAATGTTGATCACCCTCATTAATGAGAGTGGTTGGGGTATTTATACTTTTAATTAATGACCCATGGGCTTACCGGGTCAAGTTGTGAAACCGGGTCGAGTTCAAAGAACCATTAGTTTTTAAGTAGATTAGCAAATACCTTAGTCAAAAGGTGTTCACATTTGTCCTGTTCGGATTTATAGTGGGGTAATATGGTCCGAATTACCCCGGTCCGAATCAATTGGTAGGTTGTGACTGTAATATCCGAACTCATCAGTAGCCCCTTTTTAGGCCTTGCAAAGTATCTTCGGAAGGGTTAAAAAATCTACCAAGTCAATATCAATTTTGTCCGATCTGCTTGCGTTGTCCGAACTAAGAAGCTTATTTTCAACACCAATCCAGTTCCAATTTTATCAGGAATGATTATTCTTCCGAGAATTTTAAGATTTTTTTCTTGAATCGTGGGACATATGTCAACATTTGGTTTGACCTACCAGCCGTTATTTTTCCTAGATCGCCGCACCCACTAGTTCTAGAAAGTTACCTAAGTTTTGATGTTTCACACGTTTGCGCAGCCCTTAATCATTGCGAAAAATCATGTTCAACTTCTCCTTGGTAATTGTTGCTTTTTACTATTCCATTGTCTTTCACACTCAGAACTTTCTCAGAGAGACTAATATCTCCATCTTCAAACTATTCTTGAGAGATTATATGTTCACAGCCAGAAACGCTTTAGTTGAAGGTGGCTGGTTGAATTTATCAGATTTAGAGAGAGCAAGGAAAGTAGAGAGAGAAAAACGTATCGCCGTCGGTCTCCCTGTTTCTCCAGGCGAGAAAAACAGTCAACCAAACCAGGACGCCGATCAGGGGTCATCTTCCTCAAGAAACCATAGACCTAGAAAACTCTCATTTAGGCCAACCCTTACACCCCTCCCTTATGGTTCTTTCGTACAAGAATCCCAACACCCTGTTTCTAAGGAAAGAGTTGTTTCAAGCATCAGAAAACCCTCACCATTCATAGCAATGGGTTCTGACACAGAAAATTAACCGGAGAAGATAACTCCTCGCCGGGTAACTCACCAAACCAAAACTCAGTCCAAACCACCAACTTCAAAACCCTACGGATCGGAGGTAGCTAAAGCAATTCCGCAGGCTAAGCCCTCCGGATCACAACCTCAACCAGACATTAGGCCCTCAGACGCAACAAGTGCTCAACCATCCGAACAGCTTTCGATGAAGGGAGCTGAACAACTTCCTAAAAAAAAACTGAAAACCTTCCACAGTGATGGAAAAGAATATGGAAGACAACATCGAAGAGGCCCCTTTTGAGACCGAAGCATCAGGTCAGACAAGAGATCGTTAAGTACTTCCATTTGGCCAAACTCTGTCCCAGTTAGTTAAGCCCCAACGCCCGGTACACACTCCTCGCATGCATCATGGCATCCAGATTGTCAAAGATCCCTCTTCCGATAGAGCAGTTTGTCGTTGTAGCAACCTTGTACAAAAATCATTAGATTCCATTCTACCACTACAAAATGAGGAATAATTTCAAGGTTGTGGACGACCTATTAGAGTCTGAAAAACCTTGGAGGACACAGTTCCTTTTTGTTAGTGGAACATGGCAAAATGGCAAGAAGATAAAAGCCAACACAAACCCTAGCTTGTTGACCAGTAGGTGGAAAAACACTAGTAAGTTTTTTTTACTTCTTAAACTACAAGTTTTCTTAATCTGAATAATTTGTTACTTCCCTTTAGTTCTACCGAAGGAGTTCACCATCTATTTGGAAGAAGGGCAAAAGACTTGTGCAAAGCTCAATGTATGGGCTTCAGAATACTGGGGGAATGCCTTCCACAATTGCCTAACATCGAGAAATTTTGTGAGGTCTCACTTGTGGAACACCACATACAGAAGAGACCTTTCATGGGAAGAGCTAACCATCCCTCCTCCTGCTGATGTGATTCTGAAAAGGATAGAAGATAAAGACGCCAAGCTGTTCTTGCCTTCTAGGGCTAAGGCTCCCAGCAAAATGAAAAACAAGAAGAGGAAGACTACAACCGAGATGGCTCAAACAGCTACAGATGAGACTGGTTCGGGGAACCAGTGGGGTATTGTTGTGGCTCTGCTCAAAGCAGTAGTGGTCGAAAAAGTGAGGGAAGCTGGAGGGTCAAAGAACCCACCAAAGCCTCCTAAAAAAGATAGGAAACGCAGGGCCAACAGTGATGAAAAAGCTGCCAAGAAGAAGAAGGTCACCTTGGGGGAAGAAATAATCCTTCGCCCTTCGGATATCCCACCAACAGCTCCTGCCCACCCTACTCAGCAAGAAGAAATCCCAACAGACCTCAGTTCGGAGAGATTGTTGGTTGAGGGAACGATGAAGTGGACCTCTCTGCCCTTCAAGATATTGGCTTGTACTTTAACGACTTTGAGAAATATGATTTTGCAGGTCCTGATCCTCCCTCAATTTCCTTCAATATGGTGACCTACAACGAGAAATCATTCTCCATATCCGGAGAACATAATATCTTAAGTCATGCCCTCCTTGGTTATATCCGTCCAGTAATCGATTTAGAGAGGCAGGTTAAAAGTCAGAAACCTTATCAACTCTCTTACTTCTCACAAGAAATCTCTGTCAAACAGTCTTCTAAATGCTCAACAAAGTATATAGGCACTAAAGAAGGAGAAAGAAGATTTGGCAACCAAGTTAACCGCATCGGAAACAGCCAAAACTGAGCTCCAAAACCAATTACTCCGACCTGGATAATTCTTCCTCACAAAGCCTCACAACGTTGGAAGAGCAGTTGAAGACTAAGGATGGTGCTATTCAAACCCTAACCAACGAGAAGACTAAGTTGGAAGGCACTGTTTCGGAGATGACCAAGGAAAATGAGGCCCTGAAGAGTCAGCAAGAGCAACCTATCAAGGCAGGTATTGAGGAGTATGCGAATGGAGTAATAGACTCCTTAGAAAAAAGACATGATGGGATCAAGTCTAACATGGTGTTGTTGTTCCATGAGACCTTTCCTAAGAGGACCCTTGGTCCCTTATGGAAGTATGTGGAGTACAAAGACATCCCATTTCATACATTTGCCGATGTGGACAATTATAATTACTCTAGTGGATTTGACTTCACCGATGATGAAGAAGATACGGGTGAGAGTTCAAGTGCTGAACTCAAAAGTCCCAAGCAAGGTGGTGGTGAATGAACTTCCGAACGGAACAAACCCTAAGGTTTTATCATATATCATTTTTATTTTGTGAACAATCAAAGTCCTTGGATGGCCAAGACAAATTTTTTATTACTGTTTGGTTGAATTTGAATAGGTCCTTTAAACAACCAAAGTCCTTGGATGGCCAAGGCATGTTTTGTATTATTGTTCGGTTTAAGTCCGAACAGGTTTAATTTATACAACTTTCTTTTTATTTGATACTTTGCTTTAAGTCTTTCATGGCTAATATTTAAGTAGCCATAGAACTTCAGAAGTATTGAAGTGCGAGTGTTTAATATCTCCAATGACATGTATTTAATAGTCATGACCAACCACCACATGTATTCTATCTACTAAAGATCCAGGGTATTGAATAAGTGATTTATACTTGAATTGAATTATTGGTAAAATCACTCCAATTTTTTTGAAGAAGGCATTATATATTATTGAAGAAGAAACCAGACACCTCAATAAAACCTCCCCGCGCCACCAGGGTAGGAAAGAGTATGCCCCATAATATTTACATTGATATTTAGCAAGTAAATATTTACATAAAAAGTTTACTCTAAATATAACCTGAGATGCTCAACATTCCTTGGGTGCTTCAAAGCTCTCCCTTCTTTGTCTTGAAGCCTATATGTCCCAGGTTTGAGCTTTTCACAGACCTCATAGGGGCCTTCCCAGTTCGGAGCCAACTTACCGAACTTCTTCTCCTTGGTATGTAAGAAAACTTTCCTTAGTACCTTATCTCCTGGTTGAAAATATCTTCTTTTGACCTTGGAGGCAAATCTACTACTCATCAAACCTTGATAATGTGCTATTCTTAAGTGTGCTTTAACCCTTCTTTCTTCTACTAAGTCTACATGATTCCTAATTGCTATCTCATTAGCCTGTTCAGAATAGTTATGGACTCTGTATTATGGTATTGGCTCAGAAATAGAGTCCACAGGTACTGCTGGCACATGAATTTCATTCTCATACCTTTGACATTGATCATATTTCTTCACCATTTCTTTAGCATTTGTCATTATGGATGACGAATAGTATCCAGCTAATAAAACTTTTTGGGTTAGTTCCTTGTACCCACAATGTGCTAAGCCCTCCCCATCATGTAGTTTAAACAAAACGACTTGGGATTCATCAAACCCCAAATAACGTAGAAGAGGTCTACTGAAATATTTCTTATATAGAATTCCCCTTATCATAAAAAAACCATGTGCCTTGTATTTACTGTTTTTTGCCACAACTTTGTCCGAAGGAAAAGCCCTATCAGAAATATATTGAAGGAGGGTATATCTCCAGTATTTAGGTTGAATCACATGTATGCTCATACTTTCCCCATATTATTTGTTTTGACTTAGCTGTATGGACGAGCATTCTTGTATGTGAATGTAAGGGTAGGACTCAGAATATGCTATAGTTGCTAAAGAGTCTGCCAATGTATTCTTCGATCTAGGAATATGCTCATAACAAACACTTTTGAAGTCTGTTGCCACTTCTTTCAAAACGAGTAAGTACTTGATCAACTGCTCCTTCTTGGCCTCAGACTGACCTTGAGCATGGTGGATGAGACATTGAGAGTCACTCATTAACCGAACTCTCTTAGACCTACATAGGAGAGCGAATTTAAGACCAGCTATAGCTGCTTCATATTCGGACTCATTGTTAGAAGCCCTGAACCCAAAGCATATAGCTCGATACATATTATCACCATACGAAGAAGTTAAACAAACTCCAGCTCCACAACCCATAGTGCTTGATCCACCATCAGTTCGGACCACCTATTCTTTCTTGGTTTTACCTTCTGAAGTTTGTTTAAAGTTCCAGTTGGTGTGGAATTCCACTAAGAAATCAGCCACTGATTGAGCTTTAATAGCTGTTTGGGGGGCAAAATCAATGTTATAATCACTCAATTCTGCCGATCACTTGATCATCCTGCTTGATATATCTGCCTTTTGAAGAACATTTGTTTAGCGTGATAGATTTTCGGAAAATGATAGAATGAGATTGAAAATACGGCCTCATCTTTCTTTCCGCAATCACTAAGGTAAGTACCAACTTTTCCAACTTTAAATACCCTTTTTCAGCATCTAATAAACTTTTGGTGATGTAATACACTGGACGAGGATAATTGTCTACTTCTCTTACCAGAACAACACTTATAGCACATTCCGATACATCTAAGTATACATAGAGATTTTCTCCTTGGATGGGTTTGAAAAGAGTCTTTGGTGAGGATAAGTGTTTCTTTATCTCAATGAATTCCTGGTTGCACTGCGGGGACCAATTGAAGTCTTTAGCAATTTTCAAGGTTTGAAAAAACGGAGTACACTTGTCTGATGATCTTGAAATAAATATGTTTAAGGCAACCAACCTTTCGGTGAGCCTTTGAACTTCTTTAACATTTCGAGGATGATCCATTTCTAATAGTGCATTAAGCTGATCTGGATTAGGCTGGATACCTTTCTCACTTATTACATAACCCAGAAACTTTCTAGATCGGACCCCAAATACACATTTCTCTGGATTTAATTTCAAATTCACAGCTGTTAAATTAGCAAATGTTTCTTGAAGATCAATTATGTGCAAATCCTCCTCCAGGATTTTAACCATCATGTCATCTATGTATACTTCCATATTTCTGCCAATCTGATTAGCAAATGTTTTGTTCACCAACCTCTGATAAGTAGCCCTAACATTCTTTAACCCAAAGGGCATCACCTTGTACAAATAGAGACCTTTGTCTGTTATAAAGGTAGTATGATCTTGATCCTTCAGATTCACCTGTATCTGGTTATACCCGGAGAAAGCATCCATGAAGGACAACAACTTGTTTCCAGACGTAGAGTCTACCAACTGATCTATCTGGGGGACAAGATAGAGATCATTAGGGAAATCTCTGTTAAGGTCAGTGAAATCAATGCACATACGCCATTTATCGTTCTTTTTCTTGACTAACACCGATTGGCAGTCCATAAAGGATATTGGGATTCCTTAATGTGTCCTATTTTGGTCAGCCGATCAACCTCTTGAACTATCACATCTGCTTTTTCTTTAGAAAAAGCTCTTCTTTTCTTTACAATAGGTGCGACATCACTCCGGATGGGACACTTGTGTAAAATAACGCTTGCGGGTACTCTAGTTACGTCACTATTGCACCAAGCAAACACATGCTGACTGTTTAGCAAAAAAGACAATAACTTCTTTTTTAACTTTGGTGCCATTTTGGAACCAATCTTGATATTCTTACTCTCTGCAAGGGAGTGACTTTCAACTTCTTCAATGTGTATTATAATACTAGGAGCCTCTCTGGGGTCATCAATCTCAGTTTCTGGCAGAAGGCTCTAGTATCTGCTAATCTTCATTAATCCAAACTGCCCCCAGAGTCTTAGGAGCAAGAGCTGTTGCGTAGCACTTTTTGGATATCTTCTGACTACTTCAGACAACAACTTCTTGTCCTTGAACTGCATACTTTAAACATTGATGGACTGTTGAGACCACAACATGCATTTTGGAAAGCCAGGACCTCCCAAAAATTGCATTGTATGGTGTGGGGCAGTCTACTAGAACAAATAGCACCCTCACCATCTTCTTAAAAAGCCCCTTGCCCAACAACACTTCTTCTTAAAATTCCACAATTACATCCGCAGAGCTCCCTGTGAAGCCCACAATAGTTCTGTTTGAGTGTTGAATAACATCCGGATTCCTCATATGTTTGTAGGAGCCTAAAAATAAGATGTTTGCTGAACTGCCTGTATATATCAAAATTCAGCGTATATCATTCCCCCCAATAGATGCTCCCATAACCACCGTATCCTCATGAGGACCAACAATATTCCTCAAATCATCTTCATAAATAAATATGAATGGGAAATAGGATTGGAACTGATGGGAAGACATTCCCCCTTCCAATTGAGTGGCCAAACTGTGGACATGCCTCTTCCTTGATGAAGGGGTGGGTGCTGTTACAGTATATCCTCCAAAGATGGTTAGCGAGTTGGATTAGGATCCAGGTACTCAGAATCCACATCGAATCTTTCAAGAATCACCATTTCCCCTTCTTGAGCAGATGTTCTAGGATTGTTTGTAGGGCCCGTCCGAGGAGCATTGTCGAGCCTGTTTCCACTGCTTCTTTTAACATATGCTCCTAGTTTTCCTCTTTCAATAAGGTTTCCAAACTTCATGTTTTAATGCTATGCAGTCTTGAGTGTTATGGCCTATATCATTGTGATACTGGAAAAAACAAGTATTTCGGCTTTCTCTGGGAAACTGCAATGCCGTCGATTTTCGAAAATGGACTTCCTTATTAGTCTTATCATAGATTGTGGCTACATTTTCCTTTGAATCTGCAAACCACTCAGGCTGAACCCAAGGACCCCTTTTACCTCTTGACTGTTGGCTCTGGGCCTGATTCTGGTTGGATTGAGTTTGTTTAGACCGGTTGGACCCTTGTCCAGTCTCCTTAGCCTTGTAGCCTGACTGGTTAACGGCTGAAGGAGCTGTTATGGTGGACCTCACTTGACGGTGGACCCTGGTTTTCTTTGTTTCTTCCACATTAATCTGATTTCCCACTTGATTAAACAGGCCACCCCAGGTCATAGTTTTTTTCCTGGTTACAGAATCAGCCAAGTTCCCTGGATTCAACCCCTATCTTAGAGAAGAAATTGCCACATGCTCAAAACAATCTACTAATCCGTTCTTTGTATTCACAAATTAACTTATGTAGTCCTTTAAAGACTCGTTTGGTTCTTGGACACAATGGATATTGGTATCCTCATTATTCTTCACCTCTTTACTTCCAACGAATTGCCATCGGAAGGAAACCCAGAATGTATCAAAGTTTCTAATACACCCCTGAGGTAAGCTATTATACCATTTAAGAGAACTTTCTATGAAAGTTTGGGAGAAGACTCTGAACAAAATTTTGTCATCATCATCAAAATTCATCATGAAGTTCTTGAATTGCTCCAGATGGTTATCCGGATCTCAACTTCCACCATACTTTTCCATTTTGGAGCTATCAAATCTTTTGGGTAGGTTTCCGGACAGTATTTTTGCAGACAAATGTGATTGCCTTCAGTTCTTATTACGACTAAATACTGTATCTTCATTAGGTGTTGCAAAAATACCTGGTTTGGTCTGAAAAGCAAAATGATCTATCAGCAACTGATCAACATGCCTGTGGGATGACCCTCTGCCCAGATGCCTTTTAAGCCTACCATGCCTATCCCTCTTTCTTGAATAATTTTTTATTAACTTCATATTTTTTCTAGATCTCCGCTCATCACTGCTTGATGAAAAATATTCCTCAATCTCAGCCTCATTCGAAGAGCTACTGGAGGACTCAGACTTTGAACTTTCAACAAGCGTAGACCGATGTGTCTTCTTAGAGCTGAGATGAGTCTTTTTTGAGCTAAGATGAGTCTTTAGTGATGGCTCATTATCCCCAGGATTGTCACTATGATGAATAGTTGACGCCTCCGATTTCCCCTTGATACTTTTTTCTACTTGTTTTATGGCCCTTAGTGCCTCTATATCTTCTCTCAACTGATCTCGCTCCTCAAAAGTGTATTCCTTATTTTCACTTACCATCTCCACTACAGGAGGTGGAGTACCTTGCTTGTTTGGATCCATCTGAAATGTTTTTCTTACTGGTTTCGAATGTAAAATTCAGGCACCTTCGTGCTCCCACTATGGTCGCAAATTTGGTTTGGTTTATTTTGGGCTAGGGGTAGTTTTGGAAAGTATTTTAGTAAGTTTGGGGTATTTTATGTTTAATGTGAGGAGTAGTGAGATAATTAAGTAACATACTTGTATTAAATGTTGATCACCCTCATTATTGAGAGTGGTTGGGGTATTTATACTTTTAATTAATGACCCATGGGCTTACCGGGTCAAGTTGTGAAACCGGGTCGAGTTCAAAGAACCATTAGTTTTTAAGTAGATTAGCAAATACCTTAGTCAAAAGGTGTTCACATTTGTCCTGTTCGGATTTATAGTGGGGTAATATGGTCCGAATTAGCCCGGTCCGAATCAATTGGTAGGTTGTGACTGTAATATCCAAACTCATCACCATTGATACAAAGAAAAGTCAAAAGTTGTATACAGTGCTGGCAACAACAAGAGAACAGATAGCCCATCAATGGGACCATTCACTGAGGTAACCGAGTCACTAATGATGATTTGTGAAAAAACAAAGGACACAATCAGGTATAATCGGCCTAGGATTGTTGGGCTTTGTATGATCAATTCCATGCATTAGTAGATGAAAAAAAAATTAAGTGAGTTCGTGAAAAATAACTTAAAGAAAGAGCCAAGACAAGGTTCAAATAATATTACAAAACCAGCCTCGGGCCTGGCTGGAGATCAGAGTCCACTTTATACAAATGATATCATAACGACCAAGCGAGAGGAATACGAATACTAAATGGACGAAAATCCAAATAGACAAAACATAAGAGTGGTGTTTAGGGGATAATACTCCAAAATCGCCAAAAGGGAAAGAAAGCGTTTCAAATATAAATAAAAAATATCTTTCAAGAGCAGACGTCCCCACACCTATATAGAAACCCATATCCAAACTTATCCTTCTCAAATGATGATCTAAGGGGAGTGGTATCTTCACATATTGACGCATTGCTAATAATAGTAGAGCTGACATGAATAGAGATCAAGAGGGTGATCATTGGCATTGAAAACTTAACAAACATCTTGTATAAAGGAATTTATGAGTGATTATGAGGATCTCCATGTATATTAAATATATACTTCATAGGAGAAATAACTCCGGATGTAGCTTTTGAGAAACAAAAGTTTAGTAAAAATGTATAATCTCTTTTAGTTGTTGTAGATGAACGATCTTCTTATAATATAATACTGGATCGAGAATGGATCGATTAGATGCATGGTGTAGTGTTTAAGGTCCACTAGTGTTTAAGATATCCTATAAACGGTAAAATGGTTGTAACATGAGAAAGTCAAGAAACATCTATGGAGTGATATGCGGCATCCTGGCTCTCAAAGCATAGAAACCAGAAAGTGAGAGTTTGTCTTGGACATAGTAGATGACTCGAGAGAAGTACCTCAGCTGGTACACCAGGGAAAGAAGCAAAAGATGTAATCATGAAATCATGCAAAATCCTGATGATCAGTCGAGACATCTTAATCGATCTCAGGTACAAAATTTTGAGTCTTTTGAAAAATAACTTAGATATATATGCATGAAGTATGATTGATGTAACTGGAGTCCAATCAAAATTCAGTTGTCATCACCTAAACATTAACAATAACTTTAGGCCGATAAAACAAAAAATGAGATTATACTCCCAACAAAAGACAAAGGCGATTGTTGCTAAAACAGATAGGCTGACGGTTGTAGGACATAAATGAGAGACTATTATCCAATGTGGATAGCTTATCCTCTATGGAAAGTGAAATATGTGTGTAGACTTTACGAACTTAGACAAGACATGTCCAAAGGCCTATTCTTACTACTTAAAATTGACCAACTTGTATATGCAACATTAGAAACAATATGTTATCCTTCGTGGATGGCTTCATGTGATACAATTAGATACAAATGAAATAACAAGGCCAATAATAAACAAACTTCATCACCAAAAGAGGGCTATATTGTTATAAAGTAATACCTTTTAGAATAAAAAAATTCGAAGCAACCTATCAAAGATTAGTAAATAAGATCTTTGCAAATCAAATATGACGAAACATGCAAACTTATATTGATGACATGTTGATAACAAACCTGCATGAAGAATACAATCTAGCATACCTCAACAAGACATTTGGCAATCTCAGGCAAGTAAATTTAAATTTGAATCTAGAAAAATGCATTTTCAACGTTCGGTCTAGAAATTACTTAGGATATATGGTGAGCAAAAATTGAATCGAAAAAGATCTAATACATATTGAATATTTAGAAGCAATAGAGCCTCCAGAGAAGGTAAAGGAAATTAAAATCTTAACCAGAATACTAGCAACACTTAGGAAGTTCCAATCAAGATCCTCATACAAGTTCTAACTACTTTCCAAGTGTTGAAAATAGACGTAAAGTTTCAATGGCCCCAATAAGCGATGAGGAATTTAACAACATAAAAAAAAAATTTTGAGCTCTCCTGAAGTACTAACCAAGCATATGCCATGAGAGAGCCTGTACTTATACATAGAAGTTTCAAACTCTTCAATCAATGCAGTACTGATCATAGAGGAAGAAAGAGAATCTAAAGTTGTATATTATGTAAGTAAATCTTTATTACTAGTACAAACTAGATATGTACAATTAAAAAAAACTTGCATTGACTCTAGTGGTTGCGGCTAGGAAAATGAGACTGTATTTTCAAACCCATGCTATAGTTGTTAGAACTTCATTCTTCCTAAGAAATATTTTGTAAAATATAGATGTCTCGTGAATATTCATAAAATAGTCAGTAAAATTAGGAGACTATGATATCTATTTTAAACCAAGAACAACAATAGAGGCCCAAACTAAGTGATGAGTTCTAAGACACTTGAAGATTCATGACTAATAAAGGAAGTAACAATCAATGCTCAAGAGTAGAAGTTCAGCTCATATCTCCAATATGCTATATTTTAAACCATTCCATCAAGTTTCGATTTCCAGCATCTAACAATAAAACTGAGTATGAAGCTACTATCACGAGACTTTAGTTAGAAAATATTTGTGAAAAAGAAAGTACAACTCTTAATTGACTCACATATAGTAAATAATCTAGTATTTGGACATGTCGAAGCAAACAAGGATAATATAATGCAATACTTGAAGGAATTACGGTGATTAGTTACTCAATAACCGAGGAAATCTCATTTGAAAGACGGGACTTGGACATTTTGGGACTATAAATGACGGTTTCAAGAAGAAGAAAATTCATAATAGTTATCGTAAAATAATTTTCAAAGTGGCTAGAAGCACAACCAGTGCTAAAACAATTATGAAAATAAAGGTAATAACCTTTTTTAAGTGAGTATATGTTATATGTATAGAATTCCGAGAGTTATCACCACCGAAAATAAATATCAATTTCAAAATGATAGTATCACAATTTTTTACGAAGAAAAGAGACTAAAATAAATATTCCCGTCTTCTTTCTATGAGGTCATTAAGAAGATACTAGAAGGAGCAACCGAAACTTGTATGGATTCTATGAACGAAGTATTTTGGTCATATTGAACAACACCTAGAACTTCCACTGTAGAAAAACCAGTTGCCATGGTGTTTGTAATGAAGGAAGTAGTATCAATAGAAATATGTATTCCATCTTCTAAGGTCGATGCATATGATGAAGCAAATAATGACCAATAACGACGAGCAACAATGGACCAAATTGAAGAAATGAGGGTCTAAGCGCATCTTTGTTTAGAATATCACCAGACATTAATGATGAATAAATAATTATAAAGTTCAGTTCATAATTTTTTAACCAGGAAAGAGAGTGCTATGAAATATTTTCCAACATACAAAGATAAATAGACTCGACACATTGGACCCAAATTGGGAAGGATCGTTTACGGTCGAAGATAAAATAAAGCCATGCACTTACATGTTTCTGGATGACAAAGAAAATATCGGTGAGGCATTCCTAGAACGTAGAGCATCTAAAAATCTACCATAGTCCTACAAACTGAATGAATTATATTTCATTACTTATGTAAAATATATTTATTAAGTCATGGGGATGTACTCTTTCTTCTCTCAGTGGTGCGATAAGCTTTTAAGAAGTAATTTAACATTCATAAAACATTTTTATTTATAAAAAAATAAGTTTATAATCTTATTTACATATCAATATATAGCTCAAAATACCAAAGGCCAAAATGCCAAAGCAATAATCCTTTCGGGACAACACAATAATCCCTTATAGATAATGAAATTCCATCCGAAATAACATAAGATTTATAAAAAGTCTCATAAAACTAATAGACAAACAATGATAAATGTTTAACAGATTAATTATTCCATCAGGACACTGAAATATCTTACAATCCAAAATAAATAAGCTTAAAATGATTACTGATATGGAAATAGAGTTTTAAGGACTAAATTGTAAATAATGTAAATTTAAGGATTTAATTGTAAGTAATGTAAGTTCCGTCCTTAATTCGTGACTGATTTAAGTTTTAGAGGATATTTGTAACTATGTATAATTAGTAAGGACTAAGCAACAATTAGTCCACTTTTTGTAACAGATTTCAGTTTGAGACTAAGTCTTGGCTCCTCTATATAAAGGACTAGACTAATCTAAGAAAGGGGTTGAACACGTTTTACTTTGAAACTCATTTGTACTTGTGTTTTCTCTCTCTAAAAACTCTTTAGCTCCTTTTCTCTCTAGAATACACTCTTGACAATTAACTAAGGCAAAACAATAACTCATCAAATTGGCGACTCCACTGGGGACGTAAAATTAGTGCTCTTATTTTGTTCGAAATTTTGATACGATTTAGTTGTATTCTCTGATTAAAATTCATATGATAAATCCTGAAAACAATCATACGGTTCCGTCAGCGATGGATGCTGAGAAAACCGATGGAAATAGAACTGATGTAAATAAAACTTATGGAAATAGAACTGATGGATCGTCTCCGATCCGAACTCAATCTGATATCGAGACGCGAATGAATCAACTTTTAGATAAAATAAATACTTTGAATGAGAAATATGAACGGAGGGAGCAAGTGATACTCTCAGCAAGGCTCAGGTCCAAGGTTAGACATGAAGTAGAAAAGACTAAGGTGGAAGGTCACTCAAATCGATCTTTCGATGATCGACGCGCTAAGTCTGAACACAAAAAGCACGTTTTGTGGCTCCTAAAGAGCGATATTTGTCTCGAAATGAGAGAAATGATAAATATAAATTAGTAACTTCTAGTGACGATGAGGTCGAAACCTTAGCCTCGGCTTTTAAGAGGCACCGAGGTTCTTCAAGAGGGGAATCTGATAAATATTTTTCGAGGAAGTATAAAAAGGAAAGGAAATCTAAGAATGCTCCTCGTTCAACTTGGCATGAAAGAAATACTTCCAATCAGTATGCTGAAACTGAAAGGAACTTATATGTCACAATGGGAACTGCTGATCAGTTTGTTCAAGGTGTTGACCGGAGAAATTCTTCGTTGACAAATAAAATTCGATCAATGGCGCTTCCGAAGCGTTTCGACCTTTCAAAGGTGGAAAAGTTTAATGGGATGTAGGATCCCGATGACCACATCGAACAATTCAAGAATTATATTAGAAATTTCAAAGATGACGACTGGCTTGTGTGTCGTGTATTTTCACAGACTTTTAAGGGAACAACTCTTAAGTGGTACAATAAGATTCCGAGGGGATCCATATCAAATTTCAGAGATTTTGATAGTGATTTTCGAAGGCAGTTTGTGGGAAGCAAAGAGATGGGAGCAAATGATGGTACTATTATTCAGTGTAAGCAGACACCGTGAGAAAAACTGAAAGATTATACCAAGAGATTTGTGTTGACCAAGGCTAGTTTGGAAAACTGTGAGGAAAATGTGGCAATGGCAGCTTTTCGCCAATGGTTGTTGCCAGGGGATTTAGCTAATGAGACAACAAAGAGAAGGGCCTTGAATTTTGGAGCTTTGATGGCTCAAGTTGTGGATCAGATCAAAGTGGAGGAGTCGATTAGAGTCCGAGGCGGACCAGTTAGCACTCCAAACACTTTGGGACAAGCAACCGATAATCAGGTGCAGCCTTCGAATGATAATAACAATGGCAATGGAATTCAGCAGTCGAGGCAGAAGAACAACAATTTGCCTCCTCAGAGTGGTGGTTATTCAAATCACACTCCATCTAATACTTACAATATGCCTAGACCAAATACATGGGTCAAACCTGAGTATTATGCCGATCTGACAGAGAATGTTTCTGTCATCTAGGATAAGACCAAAAATTCTGTAAATTTCAAGAAGCCGACTCCTATCAGTAGACCAAGGGAGGAGAGAAATAATAAATTTTGCAGATATCATGATGATATTGGACATGATACAAATGATTGTATTGCTCTGAAGAAAGAAATCGAATATTTGATTGAGAATGGAAAGCTCCTGACTTATGTGAAGTCATATGGAAGTGTATCGAAAAATAATGGTGCATCGACTTCGAAGGCTGCACCGCCAGTTGAGAATTTGATGGTTATGGATTCAAAGGCTGAACCGTTCGATGCTTCTTCTGAGTATGTTGAAAAAGATCCAAAAGGTTGCTTCTGATAACAGTCAAAAAGCCTGTGGAAAAGGGGCGTGTTCGAGAGCTATGCAAGTTTTTTGAATCGTTGGTTATTTTTGGAGACGATTCAATGACTGGAAATTCAGACAGTTCGAGGAAAAGGAAAGTTTTCAACTTGACAACTCAAATTGAAGGGAGGATGTCAACACACTTATATGGAAAGAAAGATATTCCCTTTATTTTGTTTGATGAAGACGATCTGAGAGGTACTTCAGGACCATATTAGGATGCTGTGGTGATTGGAGCTTTGGTGGCTGGTGTCAAAATTCGACGTGTGCTGATTGACACTGGAAGTTCTGCTAATGTCCTTTTTAAATCCACCTATGATAGAATGACAAATCCACCTCGGATTACTCAATCGAATCGTACAATTATCGGATTCACGGGTGTAATAGCTCGTGTTGTTGGAGAATTCGAAGGTGACGTTAGTTTGGGAAAATGACCATTCAAGAAAAATGTACAGGTAGGACTGTCCCACAAGTTATAATGCTCTTTTTGGAAGATTGTGGCTTTCAAGAATGTACGGGGTGGTTTGTACAGTTCATTAGTGCTTTATGTACATAGTTGGAGACAGAGTTGGGGTTGTTTGAGGCGATCAGAAGGTTGCCACAGAATGCTATGCCACTGCACTTCGGGTCCGAGGATGCAGCAGTGGAGATTTGATGCGTGAGTTGCAATTAGAAGGGGCACCCTCAGATTTGTAAGAAAGGGTTGACGATCCGAGGGAAACCCCGGGGTCTTTAACGGTGAGTGAAGAAATAAAGGAGTTTAATTTTTCGGAAGGAAAGGTGCTTCGAATCAGAACTTTATTGAAACCTTTTCTACGTCAACAATTTCTTGATTTTTTATCTCAAAATTTGGATGTATTCGCTTGGAGGACAGAAGATGTAACATGAGTACCTATTGAGGTAATTCGACATAGCTTGGCCATAAATCCGATGGTCAAGCCGTTAATTCAAATAAACAGAGCGTTTTCCTCGGAAAAAGCAGAAGCAATTTTTGCTGAAGTGGATCAGTTTTCTAAGGTCGGACACATAAGGGAATCATAGTATCCTTTATGGACGGAGAATCCGGTGGTAGTAAAAAAGAAGAATGGGAAATAGATGATGTGTGTGTATTTTACAGATTTGAATAGAGCTTGCCCAAAAGATCTGTTTCATGTTCCTCGAATAGATCAGTTGATTGATTCTACTTCAGGAAACAAAATTTTAACTTTTATGGATGCTTTTGCAGGGTATAATCAGATCCAAATGGATCCAAAAGATCAAGAGTGCACAACTTTTATAACTGATAGGGGCTTGCATTGTTATAGAGTGGTACCTTTCAGATTGAAGAATGTTGGAGTCACTTATCAGAGATTAATGAATAAATATTTTGCTACGTAGATCGGAAGAAATATAGAGGTACATATAGAAGACATGGTAGTGAAAAGCTCAAGGGACGAAGTGCATCATGATGATCCAGAGGAAGGTTTTTTTGAATCTAAGGGCGATCAGGTTGAAATTAAATCTTGAGAAATGCACCTTCGGAGTTCAATCGAGGAATTTTTTGGGTTTTATCATTAGTGAAAAAGGAATAGAAGCTGACCCAGAACAGTTAAAAGTTTTGATAACAATGAATTCTCCTCGGTCAATCAAAGAAGTGCAAATTCTGACAGGAAGGTTAGCATCCCTTAATCGATTTATTTCAAGATTTTCTATTAAATGCTTTCCTTTCTTTCAAGTGCTACAAGAACCCAAAAAGTTTGAATGGACGTCGAAATGTAAAGCATCTTTCACAAACATTAAAATTTTGTTTTCATCACCAGAGATTCTGGCAAAGCCTCGAAATGGGGAGAAATTATTTATGTACATCGCGGTATCGGATTTTGCACTAAGCGCAGTGTTAATCAGTGAAGGTTTAGGAATTCTGAAGCCGGTGTATTACGTTAGTACAAGTTTGGTGGCAGCAGAAAAAATATATATGAAATTAGAAAAGCTGGCATTAACATTGGTGATTGCTGATGTGAAGATGCGTTCATATTTTCAAGCTCAAACTATCGAAGCCCGAACTTCATTCCCCTTAAAAAATGTTTTACAACGACCTGATATTTTGGGGAGGATGGCTAAATGGTCAATGGAGTTGGGGGATTATGATATCTTATTTACACCTCGAACAACGATATAATCACAAGCACTGGCAGATATTTTTTGTTGAGGTCCACTCAAGCCGATCAGATGAGGAAGAAACTAAAAAAGCTATACCTGTCGATTTGAGGTGGGTTGTTCGAATATATGAAGGATCCAGTATTTTGGGGTGCAGTGCTGGGGTTCAGGTAATAACTCCGATGGGAGAGACAATGGTTCAATCAATTAAATTTGGTTTTTATGCTTCGAACAATGAACCTGAATACGAAGCCGCTTTGGCAGGTCTAAGATTGGCAAAACTTTGTGGGGCGATTCAGTACGCTTGGAAACAGATTCTCTGTTATTAGCAAATCAGGTATCTGGATTTTCCAGAAGCAAAGAAGGATCGCTTGATTTTGTTTCTTCGGGAGCTTCGGAATTTGATGTTTCTGCTTGACAACGTGGTTGTGGAATATATTGGGCGAGGAAGTAATACAGTGGTTGATTATTTAGAAAATGTTGCTTACAAGGAAGAATATCCTTGGATTTTGCTACAAGAAAATCCTTCAATTGTTACTCAATCTAGCCAATGTGAAGGCATAGAAGAACTTTTTATCACTGATGAAAGCCGACGCGATTGAAGATCAGATATTCTTAATTCTTTGACTCAAAGACTACTACCAGATGATTCCCAATTGGTCAAAACGTTAAGGTGTAAAGCCTTCAGATATATAGTTCTGGATGGGATTTTATATAAAAAGGAATTGAACAGACCATTATTACGATGTTTAAGCAAGCAAGAATCACAAGAAGTATTGTCAGAGTTGCATGATGGTGAAGGGTCAGCTCATTGTGGGTTCAAAGTTCTATCGCGTCGACTTTTACTAGTAGGGTTTTATTGGCCTACAACCATGAACGATGCTAAGAATTTAGTCCGGGGTTGTGATACTTGTCAGATTTTTGCGAATGCTATTCACAGACCAACAGTACCACTCATGTCTATATCTGAGGTGGTACCATTTGATAGATGGGGAATTGATCTGGTGGGACCTTTGCCGATGGCTTTTTAGGGAAGACAGATGATAATTGTGGCGGTGGATTATTTTACGAAATGGGCAGAGGCAGAACCGCTATCAGGAACAAAGGCAAAGGATGTCATCAAATTTATTGTGAACAATATTTGTTTTCGTATTGGGGTTCCTCGGAGGATTACAACAGATAATGGCCCTCAGTTTAATAATAAGGAAATGGCTGCATATTGTACTTCTAAAGGAATTCAGCAATGTTTTTCGACCCATTTTCATCCTCAAGCTAATGGACAAGTGGAAGTGACAAACAGAACAATTTTAGATATCTTGAAGAATAATTTATCGGGGGCAGCAGGGAAATGGCCAAACTATTTGCAAGAGGTGCTTTGGGCTTACCGAACAACTCCAAGAGAGGCTACAAAAGAGACTCCTTTTGCTTTGGCATATTGTATAGAAGCAATTAGCCCTATTGAATCTACGATGTCATCTTTTAGAACATCTCAATATTCTGAAAGGTCTAATGATGAAATTCGAAGGGATAATTTGGACTTGATTGAGGAAAAAATAGTTCGAGCTCATCTAAATGTAATCCATTATCAAAATCTTATGAGAAATTGATATGATTCGAAGCTGAATAGAAGAGAATTTAAAGAAGGTGATAAGGTGTTGCAGAAAATCTTCTTGCACACAAAGGAGAAGAACGTCAGAAAAATGGCTCCGAATTGGGGAGGGCCTTAAAGAATCAAGCTGGGGTCGTATCGTCTTTGTGAATTCGAAGGGAGGATGCTTTAACATCTGTGGAATATCCAACACTTCAAGCTTTATTGGGAGTAGATATATTTTTGTACTTTGGAATTTTTGTTTTGACTATCGCACTCTTTTCTATCCTGTTGGCATAGGAAGGTTTTAACGAGGCGTCGTGTACATATTCAATATTATCAATAAAGTTCGTTTTTTGGCCAATGGTTTTTTACATATGTTTGATTACTATCTTAGCAAATCATCAAAGACTGATCACCTTTGAGATTGGTTAAGAGTAGAATGTTCTGAAGTGTTTATGACACTTTTCGAGGAAACAACCATGTTTATTAATTACATTACATTTTTATTTAGAAGTGAACGCTTAACAACACACTGAGAATTGTTTGGGGAGCTACCAAAGTTTAACAACACATTGATATTTTTCGAAGAATTACATTTTTTCGAAGAGCTACAATTTATCGATGAGCTACAATATCTACCAATGTTTTAAGGTATTTGAGGAGGTAAGTTTACATTAATTTGTTAAGGTTTTATAGTTATTTTTTTTTTTCAAATTCAGCATCGAATAATATGCAAGGAGAGTGATAACATACAAAAACCATTTGTCATTTAAATCAAGTCATTAAGGTAAAAAAAGGATATTAAAATTCGATAAGGATAAAAAGATGATAATAAAGTTATTCAGAAGATTGTTCTTCCTCGGATGATTCGTCTTTTGAAGACGATGAACTAAGAACAGGGTCGAAAGCTTCGCTTTGGCGTTTTTTTCCAGGGATATCATTCCAAAATCTTATAAGGTCAATTTTTTGATAAGCAGCGTGGAGCTCTTGAAGAAGAAGAATGGTCGCATCTTCTTTTCCGACGCTGATAGCTGTTTGCACATCCTTTGAAAGTTCAACTTTGGCGGCAGCTACAACAGCAACTTTTTCAGCTTCGAAACTCTTCTTTAATTTAGCCATGTCATTGGTTAGCTCTTTTTTTTTTGTCTCACAAAGAGTGAGAGAATTTCGAAGCTTACTGGAGTATCCACAATATCGGTGATTCGCAGATGTTTCTTTATGCAGAGAGCACATTTGATCAGTTCGGACCGTGCCATTTCATAAGTGTGAAATTGATCGACTACTTTACCGTGCAAAGTTTCTCTAAACTTTTTCTCAGCCTCGTAATCTTCCTTGTAGTAAATCATATCTTTGGCCAGTTACTTTAGATGGCTCTGAGAAGCTTCGACTTGGGAAGCAAGTTTCTTTGCTGCAGTATCAAGCTAGGAAAATGGCTAAAGAGCGATAGAAATGGCAGGATTTGGAGTAGGAACACGAAGTTTGGATGTACTAGAGCCTTGAACCATTGGGGTGATGGGCTCAAGAGAGCGGTAGCTTCTAGAAAAGCTTCGATTGGTTGTGTTCTCCTAAAGTTAAGCATGTGATTCTGGATTACTTGAAGAACAGGGTCTTCTTCACCAGTAAGTGATTCAGTATTTTCGAATTTGATATACATGTTAGGGTCGAAGGCTGCGGTGGCTTGATTCTCGTTAGAGGTACTATCTTCAATGACTATCACAGGGTTGTCTTTGTTTGATTGATTTTATATGGAAGGGTTTTGTGGGTTTTCAGCAACAGTGACTTCGTTTTCATCAACCAAAGTACGAAACGATACTCATCTGTTTCTTTTTCTTTCCTTAGGAACCAGAGGAAACTTTCTTTTTCTTTGATGATGGTTCTTGAACTTTTCCCTCTTCGATGGGTGAGAGTGGTTGTTCTGCAGTTTTGCGTTTTCGACGTTTTGGCTTTGATGGTGTGGAAGGGTTAGCACCAGATGTGCTAGCTGCCTTTTTACCCTTCTATTCTTTGGAAACGTTTTCTTTCTTCTTTTTTGGCAAATGGCTATCTGATCTGTTGCGAATGGGAAGAAAGACTTTGCAGCCAGGTTGAGGTATTCGTTGGCACACAAGCTTCAGATCTAGTTCAGATGATAAATCTTGAGGAGGCAACCCACCTTCTTTGATTGCAAACATATGGCTATGGAGGAAATTGATGGGCTGAAAGGCAGTATGAAATGTATTATTTCATTCTTTCTCAACCCAAGCAGCGAGTTGTTGGTAAATTTCCTTAGCTGCTTCTCGACGTGTTAAGTAGCGCTTCGAAATTTCTAGTATAAATTAGCAAAACAAAATGTTAAGAAAAATAATAATAGGGAAGGTAAATTTTATATCAAAAAATGAAAAATCCGAAGAACTTATGATTTCTTCTCCAGACAAGAATTTGTTTCGAAGGGTTAGCCTCAGAAATCACCTTACCGTTTACCCAAGCTCCTGATATGAAGACGAATTTATGTTTACAGAATTTGTCAGCCTCTAAGAGATCATCGATGATCGTGAGGTCATCCATCAAGGTGAGGTAGTAAAAAGGAAGTTTCGGACCTTTGGACAGTTGGGTCAGTGAGATGAAGTCTTTGATGCTGATATGAATTTTGGACAGACGAGATGCCATGATTATTGACATAAGGGTGAACCACTGATTCAATGCCACCTGGGTAGGGCATAAGCATAGGAGTTTGAAGTATTCCACGATCATTGGATCTAGTGAAAACCGAAGACCCCAGTTGATGATTTCTGGGTATACTACTAATTCATCATCCTTGCGATCCAGGGGAGTTTCTCCTTCTTTTGGAAAACGAAGAGTTATGTTTTCTCCTATTCCCCATTGTTTCTTAAGAGCCGAAGCCTGCTATCCTTATAGAATATCTAGCGGACGTTTTTCAAAGCAATAATGTATTTGCTTTCAAGGTTCCTTAGGTTCCTCCCAATTTTTACCCTTTCTTCTTCCGAGATGGACCAAGCATCTGCTTCTTCTTGAGAGTCAGCCTCAAGATCGGTTCGTGTAGCTTCTAAATCAGATTCTTTGACTTTCGAAGTTTCTTCTCGAGGATTTTGAGAAGTTGGGATAATCGTTTTTGAAAAGGGGTTAGTAATTCGAGGAGCTTAATCTATTACTTCTCTTCGAGGAGGATTGTTAGCATTTGGATTTGAAGGGGAAGGAGTTCGGATAATTGTCAATTCATCTCCTATGGATATGAAAGTCTTTCTTCTTCTGGTTACTGAAGAGTTTTCCAAATAATGGTTATTTGGTTTTGGTTTTGGAGGAGATTTTTTCAATGATTAGAGGAGAAATTCTACTTTGAGACGAGGAGACTCGAGGTGTTTTAGGCCCTGAGATTTTAGATGATAATTTTTCTTCGAGTATGGGGGAAGGTGAAATAGTTGGAACATTAGTAGGATCGAAGTTACCGTAATATAATGTTTTAGTAGTAGTTATGATCGGGCTTCCTCGAATTAATCCTGCTCTTCGGTATTCTTCAGCCCTTTGTGTAATATAAAAGTAATCGTAAGATCCTAACACTAAATTGTTATCAGTATCAGAATATTCTGGTATTTTGGGTAGAATGGCCTTCGATTTTTTGGTTCTTGGTTTCTTTCTCATAAACCAAGTAAGGGTTGATCGGAGAGGATGAAGATTGGTCAGAAAGCTTAAATTTTCTGGTGAAAATCCTGGGAATATGGGAGGAGTACGATGAAGGTAGCCAAAAGCTCCAACTTCTGTCTAAAAAGGTTTCTGTGTGAGGAAAGTGGAAAGGAAAGGAAGGTTGTATTTATACTAAAGTGAGTGAAGGCGTGTGAAGGTGGAAAGACCTTTGTGATGATAGGTTGGAATATGAATCGATGAGTTGGCTAGATGTTCGACATCTGTCAGGCTAGACTTCTAGGATTATGATGAATTTAACGGTTATATATGTAACAGTTATATTCGAGGATAATTATTTGAAGATGATCTATTTACATAGTATTTTAAGGACGATTTTCAAGGCAACATCTTATTACATCGCTTCGAAGTGATTTCAAGCCAACATTTAACTATCAAGGAGTTTTGAGGCCATTTTATGTTTATTCTTTGATTTGAACACATTTTAAGATGTTAAATTGTGTAAGTGCTTCGAATGACCATTTAAACTAATTGCTTCGAATGGTTTATCACGGGTTACATAGCTTATGGGAGTTTTCGAAGATGTTAAGATTCGAAGATAAAACGGCTTTGAAGACTTTTTAGTTCTCATTCATTTACTAGACATGAGAACCAGGGGGCTTCTGATATGAAAATAGAGTTTTAAGGACTAAATTGTAAATAATATAAAATTAAGGATTTAATTGTAAGTAATGAAAGTTTTGTCCTTAATTCGTGACTGATGTAAGTTTTAGAGGATATTTGTAACTATGTATAATTAGTAAGGACTAAACAGAAATTAGTCCACTTTTTATAACAGATTTCAGTTTGAGACTAAGTTTTGGCTCCTTTATTAAAGGACCAGACTACTCTAATAAAAGGGTTGAACACTTTTTATTTTGAAACTCATTTGTACTTGCGTTTTCTCTCTCTAAAAACTCTTTGGCTCTTTCTCTCTCTAGAATACACTCTTGACAATTAACTAAGGCAAAACAATAACTCATCAATTACTAATCTATTTTAAGCCAAACAAACAATTCTGAGTGTGGCATATTACGCTTAGCAACAACTAAAATAATACAAATTGGATGACCAAGAGTTAATTCTTAAAAATAGAAGCTTAATTTACTTTAAGAAAAAGGAAGAAATCTATCAATGAGTCGTAGACCTTGGTCATACTTTGAAAATTCTACAAAACTCCAGATAAAGAACATAGTGTTTAACAAAACACGATTCTCGGTCTATTATAATTGATCAATCATAAAAACAGAAAAATACAAAATGTGTTTCAAAAAATAAAAACAACAAGATTACTCATAAAATTAAAAAGGAGTCTTATATATAAAAAACATAATAATGCTGTTTGCATTTAGAATAACGAAGGATAACATAAATCAAGTTTATATAAACTACAGAGAAGAAATATCATTTTCAATTCAGTTGTGCATTGACTTGAGAATCACCAACTTTAACAAGATATTTATGAACGTAATTTCTTTCACCATCCTTGCCATATTTCACAGGTGCATGATCTATAATATCTCCTCAATTTTATGAAGAAGGTAACAACTACGCTTACCATTTTCAGTCCAATCTTACAAAAGATGAAGATAACGAGAAGACTTATCACTCCAATCCATGTTCTTTGGCCACTCGGCTTCAGAACAATTATACCAGAAATCATTAGGTTTAAGCTTGAAAAACTCGTCATGAATATCCAGGACTAACCTAGAGTGAGCTTCAATAAAAATATTATTACACACAATGATAAGGATCAGAGTTTGACAAAAGTTGACATCTTCAGAACGAGCCCTATGTTCAACAACAAGTTACTTCAAAATGGTATTATACTTAGCTGTCATAGCATCCAATTTCTTATGCACCTTAGGTTTAACATCTTCGGTTTTTGTCTTTGCATAAACTTCTTTCTATAACTTGAACTTCGCAACTTCAGGTGTTGTCTTGGTATCCAAGAGTATTTTTTGAAAATCCCTCAATATAGCGTTAAAAATAGTAACTTTGATCGTAAAAGTGATTATATTTTCTTTTTGTTGTGACAAAAAAATTCTATTTACAACAACTATGTTCTCTAAAAAATTTATATACTAATAAGTTTTCAAATCATTTAAAAATGAACTCATGAGTTATGACAATGCTAAAGATTTATTCTTCAACAATTCAGTTTGGGACTACAACTCAAGGTATATTAAAAAATTTTATATATGGGCTAGCTTTGAGCTCTACCTATAAAAATTTTTCACTCTAAAGTTTAGATTCAAGGGCAACCTCCAAAACATATTTTCCATCGACGAGTTCGACAATACCATAAAAAGGTCTAGAGGTCCGAAAGATGAGCTACATGACTAAGCTTGGCTTGATGAGAAATGATCAAACCATTAATGATGAGCTGCAAACACAAAAGTATATAATAAATCTCATAAAACTAAATCAAGGTATAAACAAATAAATAGAGATGGCGTATTACGTTAAATCCTAGATTTAAATGTTGATTCACAAGGTCCAAGGGAGAAAGATGGATGGGTATTG
Organism: Limnanthes douglasii subsp. nivea; assembly: GCA_036936605.1. Classification (NCBI taxonomy): domain Eukaryota; kingdom Viridiplantae; phylum Streptophyta; class Magnoliopsida; order Brassicales; family Limnanthaceae; genus Limnanthes; species Limnanthes douglasii. The sequence continues at coordinate 152,309,259 of JAUPFV010000004.1, forward strand.
ACCTTTTCCGTACTAGCTTATCAAATTGGATCATTAAATGTATCATAAGCTTCAGATGAAAAGTACCCGGAGGACATGGACCGTTTGGATCCAAATTAATCCTACCCCTAGAAGTGGCACTAGCAATAAACGTTACCAAAATAATACCTTCATATAATTAGAAGAAATATCAAGAGAAATATCATAGAAAATTGGCATTGCCAAACTACTTAATGAGACATCGAAGAAGGACACTAGTATCTTCATGTACAGTAACCTATTGAGGAATAAATTTAGTATTTAAAGTGTTATGTTTTTAGTTGACTCGTCTATTACAGTATTATCATTATGGAAACCCTTAATAGTGGTTTTTTTTTTAAATTTTTTTTGGAAATTGGGGTAATAATTCCACGATTGACAATGAAAGCTAATTCGATAGGGAAAGTTCACGAACTGGAGAAGTACCATTTCCTTTGTTGGGTCGAGAACACAAAATCATACACGATCCTGATTGATAGATAAACTAGCCTAAATATTACCTTTTACCTCAAAGACTCAGAATTAGGCTTCAAAATATCTACAAATAAATTTTTCAAATTTAAAACATGAATTATTTTCATTGCATTTCTATCTTATAATAGAAGCGTTGGTCATAACAGGAGATAAGAGTGTCATGCTTAAAACATCAGAGTCAACAAGACCTTCTGTTAATGCTACAAATTTAGTAGAACCATGATTGGGAGGGAAAGAAACATGAACATAACCATCATCAACCCTACATATTCTGAAAGATTGAGGAAAATATTTGGTAAAAAAATAGAATGAGGTAGAAGAGTTGAAGATGTACCATGCGGATGCGCTGCACATGACAAAGGTATACAGTTTCAGCTTCAAAACTAAATTTATTTTAAACAATATCAAAATTTGGTAAAAAATACTTTGAATCACCGAACACTTCCGAATTTAAAGAGTCTGGTACCCCTCTTTGCCTTCGTTCTCCTCTATTTCATAAATAGTATAAAAAGACCTATATTTACTAAAACAAAACTTATAGAAACATTCGTTATCCAGAAACAGCATTTGAAGAACCAACTAACGTCCTTTTTAAATTACGCTCATTTGCGTCACTGCAAAGTTCTATTTGGGATAAACACTCCCCTAATACTTCCTTTTCAAGTAACATCTCTCTAATACGCTTCTTTTTAGAAGCATGTACAACCGCATCCCCCTTCGAGAGATAAATGACATTAAAATTACCTTTGAAATCAACGTTGGTCCAAAACTTACAGGAAAAAACTGCTTAGACACCATAATAAAAAAATGAGCAAGAAACTTCTTAGCCTCTTCTATCATGATATCATAACTCTTACACATATGCTTTAATCTTTGGTTATCAAATAAAATCATCACAACAAGAGATAAAGAGAAGAATATAACAAACAAAAAAGAAACAAATGACATGTTCAGAGAAGATAAATTAAGAAAATAAGTACTTATGTTTGGAGTTCCAAATATGATTAATGGAACCCGAAGAATTCTAAATTGTGGTAGTCTATTTTCCACAAATAAATTAAAACTATCCTTTAAATGCATGGTATGTTTTAGGGTATCTTTAGACGAAAATTTATAATGAGCAAAGAAATTTGAGGAAATGACGATACTATCATCCAATATAAATAGCTAGTTCGAGAGAGTTTAAAATATTACACCAAGTATTTTTCCCATATAAAGATGACTTTAGACGACTGTTACAAGCAGGTTGCAGTCGTTGCTTTTAGGAAAATGTTGCTCCCCATAATTTTGGTTAACAAAGTTACCACGAAAAAAATTATGACTTTTAGTGCCATGTTTGCTCAGGTCGATGAGAAAATCAAAGCACAAAAGTCCAACAAATTATAACTTAATCCTCTTCATAGACAAACTCAACAACTTCCCCAAGCTCTAGTTTACCAACAGGTTCAAGTTTCCCAACAACCATAAGATTCTATTATACCATAGGGTCTGAGTTAAGTACTATAGAGGCCAAGAATGGGTCAATCATTGCAAGCACAATAACAGAGACCAAGGGAAAATCAATGGGTCCGCACACAATATTTTGCTTAGTTGATAAAGTTTGGGGAAACTATTTTGGACAAAATTAGAAACCATATCCAGATCAGAAAACCCCTACCCATCATAAAGCCTAGAGAATAGAGAGTGGGAAACTATTTTGGACAAAATTAGAAACCATATCTAGATCACAAAATCTCTACCCATAAAAAAGCCTAGAGAATAGAACATTAATATTTTTTTTAAGTATCATAATAACATTGGTTACGATACAAGGGATTTCATAGTGCTGAAACAAGAGATCCAAACGATAATCGATAACAAAAATTAACAACTTTGTTAAGAGACAAGTAGGGGCTCAACAATAGGCTCTAGAGGGAAACCGAACAACATGATAGAGGGAAGTAGTTAATATTGCTCTGAAGCAAGAAAACACCATGGTCATCAAAGAACTGTATAACGAGTTAGATGATCTACAAAGTATTTGGATTTCAACCCAACCAAAAACTTGTTGTGATGATCAATGAACCTAAAGAACATGGCACGATAAAAGGTTGATGTGATTATTTCGAATCATTGACTATTTTTGGAATAAATACTACTTCAGGAACTATAAATTGTTCTTAGAAAAGGCTTATCATGAGTTTGGTGACACAACTATCCTGAGGAGTATTGAACTATCTATATAGGGATCTACTGCCTTTCATATTGTTTGATGATAATAACTTAAGAGAGTTAAGTGTACCTCTCAAAGACCCAATGGTAATTGGGGCAGATATTAAATGAACTGCAATCCAGAGAAAATTAATCGATAAAAGCAATTCTGCAAACATATTGTTTATGTCAACTTATAAACAAATGGAAGACCCTCATGTTATTTTCTGATCCCATATAAGGATAATGGGCTTTACCAGAGCTACTGTTGATTGATGTTATTGGAAAATTCGAATGTAATGTGTTGGTAGGTCGATGACCATTTAAAAGATTGTAAAAGTACTATTCTTAGTGTTAGATGCTCCAACATCACATAATGTTATTTTCAAAAGATCATAGATGTCATGAATGCATGTGGTTGCCTCTAAAGTCCATCATGTTTTAAGATAGGTGGTTGGAAGTTATGTATAGGTGGTCTGGAGCAGTTAGAAAGTAGCAAGAGAGTTCTAAACAACTACACTGGCTCCAAAAATAGTCAAAAGTATTGGAAAAAACCAGAATATCAAGTACAGTGGTCTACTTTGGAGTTAGATGTTGTCGATGACCTGAGGGAGACCGCCTAGCTCATTGATTCTTGATGAAAATGTAAAAGTGCATTAGTTCGTGAAAGGAAAAACTTCGAAGATTGGCACTTTCTTACCTCTACTGTTGAAAAAAATAATGATAATTTTTTTCCATAGACCTACATATGTTCGTTTGGTGTTCCGATGATGTAACATGTGTGCACATGGATATAATTAGCCACAAACTAGAAATTCAACAAAAATACGCACGATAATTTAAAGAAAAATATCATTTTCTGTTTAGAAATTCAAGGAAAATTTGACGGAAGTGGATCGGTTGTCTAAAGTAGGCCATACATGAGAATCCCAATTTCCATCATGAACATTAAACCCAGTCCTCATAGAAAAAAGAATGGGAAATTGAGGATTTGTGTTGACTTCACATATCTAAACATGACTTGTCCGATGGATTCTTTTCTGGAACCAAGAATTGATAAACTAATATACTCGATTTCAAGTAATAGACTTTTATCTTTTGTGGACGCTTACGTCGAGTATAATCATATACAAATAGATCCAAAAGATCATCATAATACTATGTTCATAACTAGAAGAGAGCTACACTGTTACAAAGTAATGTCATCTGGGTTAAAGAATGTAAGGGCGACTTATCAATGATTAGTGAGCAAAGCATTTGCTATTCAAATTGGAAGAAACGTCAAAGTTTATATTGACGATATTCAAGTAAGAGCACCAAGGATGAGTATCATTTCTTGTATTTTGAAGAAAATTTCAAAACTCGAAGGGCATAAATATGAAACTTAATCCCAAAAATATAACTTCGGAGCATGCTCTAGAAAATTCTTGGGCGACATAGTGAGCGAGAAAAATGATTAAAGTTTCCCATCACAGTTAAAAGCATTAACATCCATGGATCCACCAAGATCCATCAAGGCGTTACAAATCTTGACTGGAAGTTTAGCCGCTCTCAACACAGATTCATTTTAAGGTCATCGAACAAATGTGCTTATTAGACGCTGAGAAAATATAATTGAAGTTGGAAAAGCTGACATTGTCTTTGGTTGTAGCAATCTGAAAAATGAGACCATATTTCCAGGTACATTCAATCGTTGTTCTTACTTCTTTTAAAAAAATTATATTCAGAAACCTAATGTTTCTGTGCGGATGAAAAAATGGCCAATAAAGTTGGGGGATTATGACATCGATTTTGAGCCCCGGACAATAATAAAAGCTCAAGTGTTGGTATATTTTATAGTAAAAATTAATTATAAACAACCAGATCCGAAAGAAACTTGGGAACGACTTAAAGATGAGTGGATCATTCAGAGTGATGGAGGTGCAACTGTTTTAGGGTTTGGAGTAGGGGTTTACCTAATAGCTACGATTGAGAAAGAAATGTACCAACAATACGCTTCGATTTTAAAGCATCTAATAACACAATAAAATATGAGGTTGCCTTGGCAGGATTACGACTTGCACAAATTTGTGGTGCTAAAACCATTCGCTTGAGAAGTCATTCCCATCTCTTGATCAATAATGCATCAGGGAAATCTGAATCACGAAAATTCTATATGGTAAAATACTCAAAAAAATTGAAAGAATTGGCTAACTTGTTCGAAAGCAACTAAAATTGTACTTCGCCACCTTTATTATATCAAGCATCTAAAATTATAATTAGAGTTATTATGTAAAAATCATACAAGTCTTACTTTGTGTAATGTTTGGTGGTATGCTATTTCCTACTCTGGTGGCACACTAAGGTTTATACGAGGTACTTAAATAAACCACTAAATACATAAAAATTACTTTTCATTTCATAATTTCTCTTTTTATTACCTTTTATATTATATGATCCTGGAATTTCTAACTAGGTTGCTTATTTTTAAGGGTTCTAACATTAGCTAAGCCATATATATATTCTCCAAATCTTAGAATTCCCAACCGAATTATTTATTTTTAAGGGTTCTAACATTGGCCAGGCCTTGTATTTTGTTTTCTCCGAATCTTAGAATTTCCGACCGGGTTACTTATTTTTAAAAGTTCCAACACTAGTAGGTCGATATTGAAATTTAGTACATTTGACTTTATAAATGCCATCAGAGTTTTATTCTTATTGGATATTGAAAATCCTCAATTGTAAAAATCTTAAGAATGAATTTAAACTAAAAAAATGTAAAGTATAACAAAATGCCCTGGATGCACAGAGACTTCCGATTAGACACCGAAAGGAAAACTTTCAAGGGGTAAATTCTTGTATGACTTCGGAATTACTTTCTGAATTTGGCTCACATGAGCATTCATCAGAGTGTTCTTCTTCAAACTCCTTAGTCATTTATCCTTCATCACCTTCCAAATCATCTGAAGCTTTGTCATCATTTTCAAACGAAATATTTGAAGGGAAATCTCCTTCTGGAACCAATTTCCAATATGATCATAATTCACTTACGAAAACTTCCCATGTATGCTATGGATCAACATAGATTTTGCTATAGCTTTGTGGTCGATTAAGGAGGTATCTAGGTACCCTTGAGAATAAGCATCGAATGCAGCCTCCTCATCCTTTTTGGCTTGAACTTTGAGAGCAGCAAGCATGACCGCTTTCTCTTCATTGTCTTTAACCTTGAAGGCAACAAGCTTCTCAATCGTGTCGTTTTTTTCCTCTTTGGATTTCTTGATGGCTTCATGTTTCTCTTTTTAATATTTTAAGAAAATTTCCACGTGAAGAGAGATGCTGCATCCCTTTCCATCATTAAAGAGCTACACTCGGTAAGTTGTGACTGATGAGGAAACTTTTCTAATTTAAGCTCTCCTTGAGCGAAGTGATTCTAATTTTTCAACTCTGTTGGAGAGTCATTTATTATCCGAGAGAGATTTCTGAAGCTTGCCACAATTTTTTATAAGAAGTTTTTTGGACTATTCACTTTAGATAGATCTTCTCTCAGTTTCTTTGCCTTCCTTTCAAAAACACCGATGGGAGCAATGAGATAATAAATGGAGAAATCAAGAGAATCCATTTTGAGAAGCTGAACTGATCTTGAGTCAATAGAATCATATGATGAGGATTTCCCACCTAGCCCATGTGGGTCTTCTTCCGGGGGATTTGTCGGCTGCTCATTTAAACTTTTGGATCTCAAACGCATCTCATTCGAAGAATTTGACATTTGATGCTCACCAAGACGAATTTGATCTTTAAAATCCAATTAATTTTGGTCTAACGGACTTTGAACATCTGAATCAAGTTGGTTTATTCTTGAAGGCTAGACAGTTGATCTCCTATGGGTTGAGCACCAAAATCTAGTTGATTTCTTTCTTGGGGGTTGGTACTTTTCTTGGCCCTGTGCATCGTATCGGCTGAACAACAAGGGATAATGGCTTGACCCATAACAATGAAGACATATTTTTTTTTAGTGTTGGTGGTCTTTTGGACCAAATGGATTTTTTATTTCTTTGTCCTTTCTTTTTATATTTTTTGAAGTATGTGTTGCCTTTTTTTTGGGTTTGGGTTTATCTCTTTATCTTAGTTTCCCTACTAGTTGTTGCAAGAACATTCAAACCAGCCAAACTGGTCCCTTTACTTTATGATAAAACGTTTTGGTTGTTTCTTGGCCGTGCCATCAGAAGTTTTTTTTTCTGACAATGTTACTCGGAGATTTTTTATTTTTCAAAAAGGAAACTTGAGCATTAGGGATTGTTAAACGCCTCATCATATCGACCGTACCGAGATGGGTCATGAATTATTCCATAGACATGGTTTCTTCAGTAGATCCCCAAAGGTGACTCCAGACCAAGTTCATGAGAGTAAATTATTTATAGAACTCACTCCACCAATTTTCCACGGCCCACTTGTTCAGTTCCGAGAATGTCTTCTTCGTAGCCTTTAGATTCTATTGTTGGGGTTTAGAAATCGCTGCAAGAAATACCTGAATTAAAATTAAAGTGCAAAATATAATAATTAACTTCCAAACGTGTAAATAGGTGAATTTACATGTACTCCTCAACTTATTCGGAAGACGGCTCAGACTATTTTTGCTTCAAATTTTATGGTCATTCACCCAACATCCACTGATGAAAAGAAGATTTCTTGTTTTAATGTCTTCTTCTCTGCTTCAAGAAGGTCATTCACCATCTTAAACTCGTTTTCGAGGGTGATGAATTAAAAACTAACGTGGGGTTCCTTTGACACCGGCAATGGAATTCCAGAGAATCACGAGGACATGATGCAGGACATAAAGGTAAACTACGTATTTGGGATAGCCTAGTTGGGACACAGTTCCACTAGTTCGAAGTATCAAACTATATCTGAATTTAAAGGGAACACATGCCCCCAATTTAGAATGCATGTATAAATTAATAATTCCCGTTTTTTAACATAGAGCAGCGTTTCTCCCACTTTGAGGAAATGTATTTTAATAGACTACATGATCCCCTATCATGCCATCAGCTTCGGAGTGACCTTATTGGAGTAGTAAGTGTACTTACCAATATACAAGGTATTTAAATACCAAGCATCTATGGGATGAAGATTGATCCCAACCACCTCGAATATCTCTAAGGGAAGCTCAACATCGTCTTATTTATTCTTTAACTTCTTTTGGCTTCAACCCCGCCTCTTTGTGTGTTCTATGGGTCCCATTGACCTTTTCGACATCATCCCTCATGTCTGACCCACTTTTGCTCATGTTTTTGGATTTGGCATCAGGCTCATCGTCTAGCCGCATGGGCGCCTATTGAGAGGTAGATTTTTCATTCTGAAGCCCACCAGATGTCTCAGGGACTGCCACTTGAGTATAAGGAATCGAGAGTCCTGTAGGAACTTACTCTTTGGATCCAAACGATCCTTTTAAGGGATAATTATGATCCGAATAGGCCAACCTGGCCCATTTGGATGTTTTGTGTTCAAAACTTGGGGAAGTCGGACTTTTTCGTGCTTATTGTGAGGTATATTTGGGAGGTGCCATCTCTTAGGGTTCTGATTGTCCCATTGGTATTAATAGCGATTTTCGAGCATTCCTTTGAGAGTGTTTTTGTATAGAATGATAAATGGTCTTTGATAAAGGGCAAGTGAGAGGATTAGAAGAAGATGCGACAACAAGTTCTGATTATTTAGTTTTTGTGTCGAAACATTCGTAGGTGAAAACCTATTTGATAAATTTTGGCCTATTTTCAATTATGAATGCAGCTCTTTCCATTTCTGCTTGTTCATATATTAAAAACCATTCAAGAGCTTTGAATTTTGAAACCGTATGATGGTGTGTACGAAGAGATTTAAATATGCATCGGAAACAAATTTTGTGATTGTAGTTTGGGCAGGAAATGGTTTTTGCGACGACATAAATTCTGGAGCTTCTCTTCATCTCTAGAATTAGTGTCAAGTAAGAATTATGAAAAATAGAGAAGTGAATTTATTGATATGGTTTGGAAGTCTTAACAGACACTTACATGAGGGTGTAAATGAGACCCAATTGTCCAATTACGCTCCAACGCATATTAACATTGAGAAGAGGAATGGTTGCTTCACTAATTCCTTAAGCAACATAATCAAGGCCCGAGACCTATACCAAATGCTCTCACGAAGGATGTACATGATTTATACATGCGCGACATACGTAACTAGACTCATTATTAAATTATTTTACCTACTATTTTAAAAAAATTACTTGGTAAGGTATAATCCGAAGAACATAATTGGGCAAAGTCCAATTTATCTGAGGCAACATCAGCTTAAAGGTTGGGGTGCAATCCGAGGCGGCATCAAAGCTAGACTTCCCTCATATATATTTGTAAGGACTATGATGACTACTGACAAGGGCATGATTTATTCGAACCTTAGGTCGAACCAATGAAATATTTGGTTAATTTTGGACCATAGTCTACTTTGTAAAATAAGCCCAACAAATATGCATCATTGAGGTTATTTTGTGTGATAGGTAATAAATATATTTAATTTAGTAAAATAATAAGATATAATAACCAAAAATAGATTGATCATAGAGTCAAGCTATATATACCCAATTCGGGTTTAAGTGTACCCAATTTTGAGTATACCCAAAGGTGATCTAAGTATACCCAATTTTTTCCAAAAATGCCCTTTTGTGGGTATATAAGCCAATTTTTTTTTACTAAGTTCATCCACTCCACTTAAACCTACACTTTCTCTCACTTCACTCATATCTCTCACTTCTCTCTAGAATCTCACCTCAATTCTCTCTTATTTTTCCGGCGAACCACCACCACCACTCCTCCTCCTCCTCCTCCTTCATCATGGTCAAGAACAAAAACCCTCCTCCGCCTCCTACGTAAGTCCCCAAATTAATTTTGTTACTTAATTTTGTTAGATTTAGGTATGAATTTTAGTTTTTGGTTAGATTTAGGGTTGAATTTTGCGTTTAGGATAAAATTAGGTAGAGAATTAGGGTTTAGGGTAGGATTAGGATTAGATTTGGGGCCATTTTCCAGCCAACTCGCCGGCTGAAAAATGGCCGGCAACGCACCGGCGGTGCGCCTTGGGCAGCACCATCGGTGCGTGATGGTGTGCCGAGCGGCACAATGACCTGTGTCGCTCGGCACACAGTGCCGAAACCGAGCGGCACTAGCACCCGTGCCGCTCGGTTCGCCTTGTATGGTACCTATGGTACCCGATTTTTTTTTAAAAAAAAACTCCAATTTTTTTGTTTTAAAAGTTCCGGTATTGCATTTTTTTTAAAAAAACTTCAAATTTCACCATACGTATAGGACTATTGATGATTTAAATTTTATATGTTAGTGTTATTAATTTCGTGCTTTGTTTCGTATTTTTGTAGGTCAGACGCAGTGGAGGAGCGACGTCTTCCACGATCCAGGGCGTATCCCCCTGGGTCACGTCCGCCGCCGCCAGGCAAGAGTATTAAGACTGTTCGTGCGGTTGAAAATGAGCGGGTCCGCGATGCCAAGCGCGGGCGAGATTTACCAGATGACCCTGAGACTATTCGTGTTAGGGAGGAGGAGGAACGGATACGGACTGATCGGTCTTTGCGCCGAATCAAGCATGGCCAGAGGAAGGAAAAAGCCATAGCGACTGAGGCGATTGATATCAGAGGTGGAGGCTCCTCACGACGAGAGACGTCGTCATCACATACACATAGATCACCACCTCCCACTGCTAGTGATCCACCACCTCCCTCTCCTTCTCGCAGAGCTGCGTCCCCTGCGCATACTATTACACATCCACCACCTGTTAGCGACAGGGTGGATGCCACTGGGGACCCTGAGCAGGACACGATTGACGAGGAGCACATAGATGCCATCCACACCGAGGAGCAGCGAAAGACGTTTGCATTTCTGAAATGCAACAAGATCCCTCTATTTCCTGACTACAAGGAGCATGAGGCGTACCACGTCTTCATCGGACAGGTAAGTACCTAATTATTAAACGTCTACTCTAAGGTTTTACTATTATTATGTTCTGACTTAGTTTTTAATTTATAGGGTCGCACTACACTGGGCGTACATGCACATTATAATGTGCTACGTATGTGGGACTTGACTGCTCAGCCAGATGTGCAGCGATTTTTGGCGCGGACTCCTTTTGGTCCTCTTATAGTCCACCTGCCTCAGTACTTCACACATTCCGTCTTAGACGAGGTTTTTGTTGAGCGTTGGCATCAGGAGACCAACACTTTCCATTTCTCATTTGGAGAGATGACGATTACGCTCGATGATGTCAGCTGCATTACAGGTCTCCCTGTAGTTGGTCGGACACTTGATGTAGTCACGGCTCCACGTGACGAGGAATACAGCTACTACGCTAGTATGTTAGGTCTGACAGTGGATGAGGTCCGCAGAGAGATACAGTCCACCAGAGGCGTTGGCTTCAAGATAAAGTGGCTGAGGGAGACTTTCACCAGGGGGCGCTACATCGAGCAGACTGATGCTGAGACTATCCGCCAGGTATCACGAGCATACCTTATGTTCTTATTTGGTTGCACTATTTTTGCGGATACTAGTCAGAAGAGCGTGAAGGCTGACTACTTGTACGGGTTAGCCAATATGGACTCTGGGTTATGGGACATAACGTGGGGTACGAGTGCATTGGCATTCCTGTTCCGTGGTTTGGGTGATGCTTCGAAAGCATCAAAGCATAACCTTTATGGTTTTGTAGCTATGCTTGATTGTTGGATCTATGACCACTTCCCAGCGTTTAGTGCCTCAGAGAATGCTGACCACGTAGCGAGGCAGCATAGGATTGTGAAGTGGCTGCCGAAGCGGATTGTTGGGCAAAACATCCGCCCCAAATCGGTCATTCGTACTCTCCTCGCTGATCAGAAGGAGTCAGATGTAAGTTTTTAAATATTTGTTTTCCATTACAATTTTGATATTAAGTGTTACCATTGCCACATATAAACAGTCAGCGACGAATACCTACTGGAGGTACCTGGCTGAGTATGGTTGGCATACTATCACTCCCCCACCGCGTACCAGAGACGATAGACTTTTAGACGCCGTTCGCTCCATTGTTACTATGCTCGTCGAGCGTGGAGAGGCGGGTGCGCTGAGGTGGAGAGATCAGGTCATGCAGCTATTCTCTCCATGGTTGTTTGTCCTCATCATCGGACTTGTTCTAGCGTTGTTATGATCTTTCATTCTTGTGGACTTCTTAGTTGTTTCAGTATCTTGTTTTGTATTATGACTTATGACATCTACTTTGTAATATGACTTATGACTTCTACTATCTACTGCTTCTACTTTTATTTTTTATTTTTTGTACTTAACTTGATCTAACATAAGTCATACCATAACACCATAACACCAAAACACCATAACACTATACTAGTAATTCTCGATTTTCTGTACTTAACTTCATATTAAATTCGTCAAAACTAAAATTATAATAGTAATTCATTCACTTAAAATCCATAACACCAAAACACTATAACATTCAGGTATAAACTTGTCAAAAAAAACACCATAAACCGAAAACAAATTTTTAAAAACACCATAAACCCAAAACATATTTTTTAAAAAAATACAAGTTAAATTGCACCATGGGTACGCAGTCAGTGGTACCTATGGTGCACACTACTGCGTACCCATGGTACAGTAGCCTGTGCACCATGGGTACACAGGAGGCAGTACCGATGGTACCATGCACCGGCCGGCACGTTACGTACCGACCGGTACATGGTACCATCGGTACACAGTCTAGTGTACCGTTGGTACACCACACTGTGTACCTATGGTGCACGCAGTTTGCACCATAGGTACACAGAAGACAGTACCTATGGTGCGCAATTTTGTCTTGAAATTTTTTTCCCGGTTTTTTTTCCCGCGTTTTCTTTTTTCGCGCTCTAGAATTCCCGCCAATGTAAACTCTCATTCTTCTATATAAGGAAGCATACCTTACAACACCAAACACACAAAACTCTCCTTTTAACATAGTTGAAGTCTATCATAATGGGTTGGAGTGTGTTTGATGATGCTCATCTGCTCAAGGCTGCGAAAGCTGTGAAGTTCAAACGGCCGGACGATAATACCGATGAGTTCTTTGATGAAGTTTTGTGTATGATGTATTTCATGTACGGCGAAATGTCTACATCTAGACAAATGCCTCGATCACGTACTCGTCAAGAGGTAGCCACTAGGTACAAGTCTATAACTAGTGGACCGATGTTTTTGGTGTTTAACGAGCCCCCAGAAGTCAGGAATGAAGCGTTCGACTCCTTCGGTTTAATGATCACAGACTATATGTCGTTGGAAATGGCACAATACGTTCATTCTCAAATTGCCATGAAGGAGGAAACAGTGCGTATTCTCAGCGACAATGGAGGCTATGATTTTGACTAACTGTCTGTTCTATATCAAGTTATGTACTAATGTTTACAATATGTTGTTGTTGCTTGTTTTTGATGTTTTATTTTAGTTATGAAATGATTATTGGCTTATCGTTATAAGTTGGTAATTTGAATGAATTAATGCAATAATAGAGAAAGTACCAAAACAACCAAAACGATGTAGTAAAACAAAGTTCTAAACATCATAATTCCTTACAAATGACGTAAAGCGACCAAAAGACACAAAAGAGTTCGAAACAATAAACCCGACCGAAACACATAAACCTACTAAACAAACTCGTCAAGATTAGTTACTTCTGGGAATGAACTAACTGGCTTTCTACCTTCGAGTTCCGTATATTTTTTTGCAGCGACCAACTAATGGTAGCTCCCAATGCGTAGCCTCTTCGCTCTTCAACTTCTGCCACGTAGGATGTATGCGTGCGCAAGGGCAAAGGGGCTTGATTGATAGCTGTTTCATAGGTATTTAAATTAGAATCAACAATTGAGTAATATAGTGGTGAGAAAAAACATAACCATATATCGAATGACTTACATTGACAAAGTGGTTAGTATCGACGAATCCAAACCCAATCTCACGTCTTTGGGCCATAATGGGAGGCTTACCGCGCAGAGGTAAAAAAGTATGACTACAGTTGTGATTCCCTACGAGTGACACAAAATGAACAATGCATTCGAACTTGGTTGCAATCGCAATGCCCATTTCAGGCATTGTCAACCAATATTTGGGTGATGCTGGTGTCTCGTAGTAGTTTATACTTTCTGCAACCTTCAAGTAATCCTCTTTACCGTTATATATCTTGCTGTATGTGTCGTAGTTTTCCATTAGCTCATCGTATATTGCCTTCCGAACACCTTGCCATCCTTCTTCATGACCATACAACCCGAATGAAACTGCTCTATATCCATAATGTCCATCTGGCTTAACATCATTAATACCCGATATAAAAGGGTTGAAGTGAATCGGAAACCAACGCAAAAAACCTTTCGGGTCATGTATTAGTTCTGTGACTCGATCAATGGACGGTTGTACGATGTTGCTACCTAGCGAGGCAATGGAAGAGGTACGAGTACGAGTACGAGGTACTCTAGGCACATCTGCCCGAATCGTTGATTCACTACCAACTGCTTTACTCTTTTTAACTTTTGTTGGTTTTAAAGACTGCATGACTGCGTCATGACTAGCTTCATCCTCTTTTAGCGGGTACTCCCATCCGCTCATGTCCTGTTTAGTGGATGATGTATCAACCACTAACTTTCTTTTCACCTGTGGGCGGCCTCGGTGTTTCTGCTTCTCCAATGGCTCTAGCAATGACGATGTTTCTGGATAAACAACTTCAAACCATTTCTTGTAAATATGTTTGATACAGCTTTCATCTTTCGTATCCATAACATCGTTAACTAGCTTTAGCAGATCATCTTTGAGAATTTCCATGGTCGTACGGAATGTACGAGGCATTATTTCTAACCTTGTCCAGTGGATGTGAAAAGCATCTAGAGAGGCAGACATTCCACCTTTACGCCACTTGCGGACCTGGTGATAGCAAGGTATACCATGGGTAGATTTTACAGCGCATATACACTCGCCAGTGTCTTTAACATCCGGCCCATCTTCAATAGCGACCATCTTGGTATCTTCGGCCTTCTCTACTTCAGAGAAAAATAGTTCTAATGCCACGTGGGAAACCTTGCCTCGAATCTCATCAAACAGTTTATCCGCGAACTTATACAGTGCTATGTAACGACTTTTCTCGAACGACGACCTAATGGCAGCATGTTGGATTTCAACAAGCGAATGAACCCTCCCCCAAAATAACTCAAAGTTTAATTTACTCGTACGTATGTAACGCTTTAGGTTAGAATGAGCACTCTCGACGCGGTTTGTTGTGCAATGTCCCAAATGCATGTTTTTGTTCGTCTTCCAAACAACAAATTTGTCCATGTACTTATCGAGCCACGATTTTTCAGTGTATTCAATTGCTTCAGGGTAAGCTTTGTACTTCAATAGCATCTCCCGTCTGGCGTGATCGAATTCAATCTCTGATTTACTATACGCAATCTTCTGCCAAGCACTAACAAATTCTTTATGATCACTTTTCTCGCGGAAGTGCTTTCTTGTTTGCCCTAGAACATTTTGGTTAATGTGCCAGCGACATAACATATGCGTTGTCTCTGGGAATACCACTTATATAGCATTCATCAATGCTAAATCTCTGTCGGTTAGGATGACCCGCGGTTCTTCAATTCCATGAACGGAAATCAACGATTTCAAACACTCTAATACCTATTTGAAGTTGTTTAACTTCTCACCCGACATGAAGGAAAATGCCGCACAGAAAGTCAATCCAGTACACTTCACACCCACTATCTCGAAAAATGGCATACCATATCGTATCACTTTATATGTACTATCCATAATCAAAACTATCGGAAATGTGCGCAAAAGGTCAACACTGACAGGATGGGCAAAAAACAAATCTGTAATGATTTGTCCATCGTCTTCACCAGATTTATGCCATTCATAATAATTGTGTGACTTAAGCTCACCCCACAAGAACTGAAGTTGTGACCTACCCGCCTTCTTTAGAACCCGATTTTTCTGTCGTGCATTGTAGATTGTTCGCATGGTAGAAACATTATCTTCGTTCAATTTCTTCACACCTTCCAGTATATCTCTGGGGTTAGTACCAATGAAGGTCGCTCGTTCAACATACTCTATCTCTTCATCATTCAAACGGCCAGCAAAAGAATGACCATCTAGATGTATAGAAGTGTCATGGTTATGAGTACCACATTTTACTTCTAACTTCCATTGATCTGGGGCAACCATTGACCCGAGAAGCTGAAATGGGCAGTCAATCTTTTTCGTTCCTATAGACTTCCATTTGCGGTCTTTTTCTGCAATCCTTGGAATATATTTACCCCCCCTCTCACACTGGAAATAAACTCTCGGACTTTTTCTGCTGTTTGCTTTGTCGCGCCGACTTATGTTGATAACCATACCATAAAGTTTTCCGATTTTCGTAACCCATTTCACCAACGCGTCGTGTGTGTAGAACTCGGTAGTGAAGAAAAAATGACTATAATCGGTAGCGGAAGGTGCCTCAGTCCCACTTGCGACATCCGTCCCTTGTTACACAACAAAAAAACACAATAAACATTCAAGTATAGTTAACAACATAAAAAAATCAGGTTTTTTTTCGAAAAACATGCGAAAATCCAAGGTTCTGAGGCCTAAAACCGGTGGTTCTAGGCCTCAGAACCGGCCGGACACGGCCATAAGCACCACCGGTGCTGAGGCCATGAACCGGTGGTGTTGGGGCCTCAGAACCGAGCGGACTGAGGCCCCAGGTCCACCGGTTCTTCGCCTCAGCACCGGTGGTGCTGGGGCTGTGGAACCGACCGGCTACGTGACCATGCACCATCGGTTCCATGGGCCGGAACCGATGGTGCATGGTTCGCCGGGTTCTTCAATACCTTCGCCGGCGACGGTGGTGGCGTTTCCGGCGACCATGGCTCCTTCTTCGGCGACTCAATCTCTTTTTCCGGCGAAAATTCATCATTCCTTCTCTCCAGCGACATCAACTCCTCCACGCTGATCCCTAGTTCTGCTTCCGACATGATCGATTTTGTGTTTTAGTTTGAATGTTCTTGATTTTCTTAGGAAGTTTGAATTAGGTTTCAAAATTTTTAAGAAACTATACTATTTGGATAGTAAATTCAGCAAAGAATAGTGTTTGTTTGGGTATACATAGCGAAATAGGACTTTTGGTGAATTGGGTATACTTAGGATACACTTAGTAGTTTTTTTTTACTTAATGGCAGTTTAGATATTAATTTTCTGATGGAGGGTAAAAATGTCAAAAAAAGTCAATCGAAAGTCAACTGTTGTTTTTTGGTATACTTAAACCCGTTTTGGGTATATATAGCCATACCCTTGATCATATAGGCTCAAAGGTCCACCACTATTACTATATAAAGTAATGCATCCTTTATAGGAAATTGTGAATAATCACTATTTTATTACTACTTTTGGAAACTTTTTTTTGTAGAATTCTCGCATTTCTCTCTCTAAACATGTGTGTGACTTTTAAAATATTATTAGACCATTTTACCTGACGTACATTTATAGAGTCATCAAAGTTATCATAATTTTTTTGAAGTTATTTGATCATCGACGGAAGAGAAAAGCCATGACTTCACCTGAAGCTGTAAGGGATCTCTATTTGTAATTGAAAATAATTATTTGGAGATTATGTAACTAAAGTTGCTCCAAACATAGTAAAATATACATTTTAATACTTAAATAACCAACTTAATTTACAAATATGCAAAACTTATATTCATAAATAACTTATATTCATAAATAAATTTATGTAAGACATCAATTTGTAGCAAATATGATTAAATATCATAACCATTCATCGAATATAGGTATCACAACGTGAATTTGATTATCTCTTTAACTTTATAGTTTATTTTTTAAAAACTTTATTATTGAGCAAGCTCTTATACTAAATAATATGAATTCCACAAAAAAACAAGACTAAAAAAATCACTTTAAATGAAAATATTTGAAAATTAAATTCCAGGATAATGACTATTATTCATATTCACATGAGGTAAGATACATCATATACCATTAAAACTTTCTTAAAAATTGAATATAAAATACTCAATATAATAAAAAAAAGTTTGGTAATCGTATAAAGCTAGTTCTTCAATTTGAAATCGATCTTCATGATTTCCATACAACTCAATATTTTACAATAGACATAAAAGATTCATATAGTATTTTTAATTAAAGCTCATGGTTTATTATAATCCCTCATTGTAAATAAGAATCCTAACATAAAAACTCAAGATTGTAGTTTTATTACTTCATTCATATTTTTTTATTCTTTTATTAGTCCACTTAAAACCATAATCTCTTTAAATATATATTATTTGGATTCAACCATTTCATCACGAACAATTTTAAAATAATAAATGGTGTGGTGTGCGGGAAATGAAGATTATCAGAAGATTAAAAAAATGAATTTTTAATTTTTTCCTTTTTTAAAAGATAAACTTGAAATTCAATAATATCAAACTCATCAAGTCACAAGCGCAACAATATGATTACGGAGGAACATGCAAATTTGTTTAGGATGATGTGACTGTAGATGAATGTCTTGCATGATAATTATACAGAAGAGCTTATAATCGTTAGATAAACCGTGTTCATTTTGAAACTGCCCGTCAGAGGTCAATTTGTTGTTGGGTGATAAGAAAACAAGGGCTATGGTTTGGAATCTTTCAGAATCGTCAGTAACTTGATTCCAATAAAAGAGATGATAACTCATCGACCTTGATACCTAGTTTTCCTTTATCACTTACCCTAGCAAAAGCATCGAAATTATCGTGCCCGAGAAGAAGTTTTCCACGCTAGAATTTCAAAATTTAGATGTAAAACAGGATCAGTGCACATATGTGAAAGTCGTTACCATAGGCAAAACCGCTCCTGGTCAAAGAGAAAAACTCTAATTAACTAAAACCATTCTAATAATGGAGCAACAAATGGACCATTGAACCATCACTATATATTTTCTTCTCCAAACTTATATCACAATTTTGTAATATATACTCATGCTCTTCATTGGCCTGGGCAGTATCAGCAGCACAACCCATCAGTGAACCATCAAATCGTGTCAATAAACCTGTAGATGCCACTATTTCAAAACTATGGGTACCTAGGATGGGAAGAATACAACACCACTTAAAACCTCGTCGCATCCATACTAGAGCCATCAATAATGGAAGGAAATTTGTCTCTAAAGTTTAACTAGTACAAGATAGATAAATATGATGGGACATATGAACCTGAACATCACATTGAACCATCAAACAATAAACTTCTATGGAGAGCCTTCTCTATGATCCGTTTAAGTAGAGCTCTAACTTGCTTCAACCAGATTCCCCCAAGATCTATCCATACCTTCGATGCACTTTGGACCTCTTTCTAAGATTATTTTATTAGAAGAAAGATTACCCAATGTGAACGAGACTATATCATCCATTATAAGCAGGAGCCCTATGAACATTTTGAAGACTATACAAAGAGGTTTGTCTAAACCAAAAAAAAAACTTGAAGAATTGTCACGACCTTGTGTTTTGTGTTGTTTATGGACAAACATACTCCCCCACTCTCGTACATAGGATATCATGAAGTATAAAACATTAACCTTCAGGAAACTCTTAGTTCAAGTGGAGCAACAGATCAAGGTAGATTAAACCATCCGCCTGAGTTTTTCAGGCAAGACTAATGCATATCCTTCTTACCATTATGCTTAAAATTCTACGTATGGTCTAATAGAGCCCCTTTTGTGGATCTTATTAAAAAACCAAAAAACCTCGTAACCTAACCCATAGAATAACCTCATATCCTAATAAAGGTTTTAGACATGATAGTAATAATGCCAGTAAAGGGTTCAAAAATCTAATACATCAATCTCAAATAGGAAATATGCTACTATTTTTATGACCAAGCCAAAAACATGGTTCACTTCCGTAAGTTAAAGATAATATGGATCCCAAGAGGGAAATAATGTCACTAGGCTATGTAAGTATCATAATCAAACCAACTATCACGTGAGAGAGTATAGAAACTTCAAAGATAAGATCCGAAGTCTCATGTATGATTGGTATAATTTGTTAAAAGCCGAGCTCTTAAAGTAGTAAAATACATAATGCCACAACAAAGTGCAAAACCTTATATTGATCCTCCTAGAAAAGAGCCACAAACTACGGTATCCTGGGTAGTATAGATTTTGGTCCACTATAAAGTTTGTGAATACTTAAACCTCGATCTAAATAAGAAGATAGTTTGTAGCATTATTGGAGGTGGCATATTTCTAGAATATTAAACTCTTTTAGGAAGTGTCATATAATGGGTCTAGAGTTCAGGAAATCAAACAAACTTTATCTCACCTATATATGATTCCTTACACTACCATTCGCTTTGATGACGATGATTCAAGAGGGTTGATCGAACCTCATAAAGATTCACTGGTTATTATTGGTACAATCTTTGGGTATAAATCACATATAATATCATCAAATACGGTATTATTTAGCTTTACGGGAGCTAAAAAACCAGCCATCGACGAGTTAAAGTTGGATGTAGTCCAAGGGTATTGATCATATAGAAATAAATTAAAGTGCCTAACCATGGTGCTTGATTGTCCATCATCTTATAATATCATCTCTGGGAATCTGTGGCTGTATCAATGGATGGGAATCAGTGTATTAGGTTGTCATCAATAGTAAGATTGGGGTAGGTCAAAACAAACAATACATAGCCCAAAAGTGTTATATTTCTTATTTTTTTCCTTACAAATATCAATCAAACCCACCACTTTAAATAATATGGAAAATCCAATGAAATTAGTAGAATAAGTCACCTTAGAGGCATGGCACATAGTTTGTATTGGTCACGTTTTTATAAAGGGTACTTCATACTACCTTATTGGACTTTATTTTCTAAAAATATATATGTATTTGTTTGGTCTATAAAATTTGTAACTGATGTCGTAACCATAATACCACGTCATATAATTTTTATTATCAATAATTGGAGACCAATAAAATTTAAACAGAAGACCTTTATCTCATGAGAAATTATAGGCCATCATTACTAAGGTAATTATTCTAAGTTAAAATGGTCATATAAATTAGGCTCTTTACCCTTCGTGGACATCAAATCTAGTATGCTAAAAAAATAAAAACGATAACTGGAAAATGTGCGTAGATGTTGCTGACCTCAACCTATTATAACTCAAGTATTCATTCTCAATCTCGTGTATCGATTAATTGGTGGGTGCCATATTGATAAATAGAATGTTTTCATTCATGGATTTGCTTTCCAAGTATTCAATAAGATTTTTTTCCTCTTTAATTGGAAAAAATGCAGAACCATACATAAATGACATGCTAGTCACAAGTTTTTAGAATACAAATCATATGGTCGACTTTAAGGAAACTTTTAATAACCTTCGCGAGGTAAATTTTAAGTTATATCTAAACAATGCACTTTTAGATTCACGCATGTATACATTTGGACATTTTGTTAGTAAAAAAAGGGATCAAAGAAGATCCAAAATAATCATCAAATATAGAAACCTGGAAACAACCGTGAAGTATATCAAAGAGATTCAAATATTAGCAAGAATGTTGACCGTTCTAAATCGATTAATTTCTAGATCATCGAAAAAGTGTGTCCCTTTTCTATGTATTAAAGCTAGTCGGATATTTCAGATGGACCCTAAAGTGTGATTAAGTCTTCAAGAATATCAAATAATACTTAGATTCATCTGAACTCCTCATATAACCGAACTTATGTGATGTTTTATACTTAACAGTTTTTGACCATGCACTAAGCATGGTCCATATCAAAGAAAAACGAGCTTACTTATTGGGGCATCTCCTATATCTGGAAATATCTTCTTGATGCTAAAACGAGGCATTTGAAACTATAAATATATTTATTAATGTGTTGGTGACTACAAGAAAAATACGACCTTTTTGCAGATTTACCATATCATCTTCCCTGTATATTTTGAATTGCACCGTTCTTTAGATGACTTAGTTCTTAGGAAGATTAACAAGTTGGTTAGTTAAATTTAAATATTTAAATATCTAATTTAAGCAGAGAAATATAATCAACCCATAAGCTTTGGTTGATTTCCTTACCGAGTTCTAAGAAAATAGACATAACCCTTGAGATAATTCATAGCCATATTGTATAATCTGAACTGATGTGGGCTCTAATAATTTTGGCTATGGTTCTATGAGATAACTAATATATATATATATATATATATATATCAAATACTCACTATATTAATCGATCAAGTTTGGGTCTTATGCTTCCAACAACGAATAATAATATAAAACAATCATAAAATGATTTAGATTATCCCATATATGTGGAGCTTGATGCGTTAGATTACTCAAAAACTTAAAAATGGTTTTTAACCATACTTTGTGTAAAGATAATGCGGAGACATAAAAATTAATCCTATACTTATAAAAGCTACGAGCCTAAGCCTTGAAGTTTGATCAAGTTGAATATGATCAAGTATGTCATGTGAAAAATATATTAGTTAATGCTCTCGTCGATTCATGAAGTATATTATAAATCTTTTTTGTAGTCTTTCGGGAAAAATAACCATTTTCATACCCCAAGTATATTGATTTTCCTGAACATCAGAGATCGTCGTTATTAAAGAACGAACAGATTGGGGAACCCAAATCATTATATTCCTTATTGAGGGAACACTTCTAGAAAATAAAATAGAGACTCACAACATTAAGAAAAGACCTTCTTGCTATGTATGAGTCGTCGAAACTTTGGATCACCAAGGATTAACTAACATTTTCTCATATTTTTTTGCCCTGGTGAATCTTTTTTGTCCAAGAAGATCTCTACCAAGGAAAACCGAGCAGCTCATTTTGGATATAAAATCCTTTATATCTGCATATTGCATGTGGGTTACTAGTTACCAACAATCCATGCATATCTAAAACATGTATACACGATTGTGGCACATGACAATGGTTTTCCAACTCAATCTAAGCCTCAACAATATCCATGAAGTCTATCGCTAAAGTAATTCTCTTTAATAGATGATATTTAGATATTGTGGGACCACCTCCTAAAAGCTTTGGATGGGGGATCAAAAATACGTCATGGTGGCAGTTGATTACTTATCTAAGTTGGTTAAGGCACATCCATCGACAACCGTACGAGTAGAAAATATCATCCAATTCCGTAGAAGTATATCTGCCGCAAGTATGAACTCCTTATGATACCAACAACATATAATGACATGCAATTCCAGGATGTATAACTTTATTTGTTAAGCTAAACAAAGGAAATCTAGCAGAATTTTGCAGCAACCCTTCCCCCACCAAGCTAATAGTTAGGTTGACGTAACTGACCTTACCTTAACCAAATCATTCACATCATAAAAGGTTATGTAATGAAGTATCATAATACACTTCAAGAGATACTATGGTCTACTAAACCACACGAAGGTTATAACATAAAAGATTCATTTTTCTTTAGTTTATGGGATGTAAGCTGTAAATCCTATAGAGACTTTCATGCCCTAAATTAAAATCAAGGAACCAACAAATAGAGTTGCAAATAATAATTGGATATGATTGAAGATTAAGGAATCAAGACTCATTTGAGTATGAAAAAATTAAAAATTATGAATCTCTAACACGTATGATTATAATGTTTAGTTTTGGAAATTCTTTGTGGGAGATAAAGTATTGAGAATGATCAACATTCACACCAACTATTAGGATTTTAGACAGTTAGGACCGACGTGGAATATACCCTAGAAAGTAACTATGAAGATCAAAACATGAACTTATCAACTGCAAGATACAAAGGGACGATGATGCAACATAATAACGAAAGTAGCAAAGAGATAAACAAAACCTTAAGCATATGGTAATAAAATTAAAAATTTCAGTAAAATAGTCATCTAAGAATAGGGTATGAGACCCTTTATATAAGAATCACTAAATCCCTAACCTCAGAGTACAAAAATAACATAAATGTGTTAAAATATAATCCTATCAAAGTTGGATACAATCATATATGATTTTCTAATTAAAACAAGTCCTTAAAATATTAAATATATATAAAAATGCAGCAAAATAAGTTTTTGGGTCCCTAAAATCTAGAATTTATGGCCCAAACTTCGTGATGAGGCTTTTAGCCTCTGTTACATCTCTGAAAATAGTTTGAATCATCAAAGCGTTCAATTTTGAATACCAATTTTGTCCATTAGATAATCTTTGATGCATCTGTACAATGTGGAGCATTTGAAGCTTTACACGGCCTAAAACAAAATACCCTTCAATATATAATCTATTTTATAATTGTAAACTTTCTTGGAACTTTCTTTTTGTATTATAAGATATTTTATCCTACTTTGGTGACACGAGTATGTTTTAACGGGGTATTTCTCTTATAATAAAATGTTGATACCGTCTAACAATAAAGACAAAAAACAAAAATTCCTATTCAACGAGAAAAAATATATACTTCGTTCAGTCTTTTGGGAATAACTTAGGGATAGTCATGGATAAGGACGGATGTTGGCTAAGCCTGTAACTCATCACGTCTTTATTTTTATAAACTTGACGGGTTTGAGTTTTTAATTAGATAATAATATATGTAAATAATAATTTAGTAAGAAATCTAAAAAATATATTTATTATGTTAATTTTATATTTTCTTAAAATTTTAATATATTAAATTTGTTACTTAAATATGCACATTGTTAACAAATTTTCAGATTCAAATATGTATTTTTTTTAATAATTTATTCAACTTAAATCATCAGATTTGTTCAATATAAGATAAATTTAATCTAAAATTTAATCAAGTATAAATAACAATAAAAATATAAAAAAAATACAAAAGTTACAAACAATCACCCATGAAAAATATAAGTTAGGGGTTCTGGTGCGCTTGTTGTTGTAGTTTGAAGAGTTTTTTCTACTTTGGGTCCTAAAACTTTATTTTTTTGACAGTTTGCACCAATATAGATTATTTTATAATAAAAATAAGTACTCACCTCAAGACTAAACTTCATTTTGTGAATTATCAACTTCACTCCCGACTCTTTAGTCCCATCGGTGGGTCCCCAATCAAGTTTATAAGTTTGGAAACAACATCCTCCATGGTATTTAGGGCAAAAGATTTAGAGTATTTATGACTGTGAGTATATTTGCCAATTGAGGCTTCAGGAGGCACATTTCCTCGAGCTAGTGAAATAAAATTTGTTTGAAAGTTTCCCTCATCTTAATGTTTTGTTGCTACATGATCGAGAATAGAAGGGACACAATTCCCTCTTCTAAAAATCCTGTATGGGACATGATAAGCACACATTTCATTCTTACAATCACTTAAAGATGTGTAACAACCAATTTTATAGGTTTTAAGCCATCACTACGATCCTACACTATTGTTTTTTTTATTCATAAGACTATTACCAAGATCAACAAAAGACTTATGTTTTTGTATAGGTTGACGTCGCTCGACAGATTTGATATGGATTTTTTGTATTATGAAATCTACATACTCTTCATTTGATGTATTTTTTGTTTGAGGTTTTTTCATGGCCTTAACACCCTCAAATGCAATATTTTTTTCCTTTAACATCAGTCACAATAGTTCTAGAGCCTTCCATAACTTCTTGAATACTAATCAATCAATTTCTTCCGATTTGGAGAATTGTTTTATGGGCTCGAAGATGTCACAGTTATATCCTAGGCCAAAGACTCCTTATCTTTCATCTATTTAGTAATTTAAGACATCATTACATTCACCCCCAGATGCTTTATTTTTAGGGATCCATCTTCTCGAGACCAATACCCTAGAATGAAGAAATTTCTAATGACATATGACAATTGGAGTTTGTTCATGCTTCACATATTTAATTTAAATAAGATAAGTTAGACTATGAATTTCTATAAGTGTGCAGATTCAGTATACTAGCGTATATGATTTGCTAATTATATAAGATAAGTTAGACTATGAATTTCTAAAAAATGAGCCTATATTAAGTATAATAGCATGTATACTTATTTGTCAACTCCTAATTTCTTTCCAAAACTAGAAACCGGTGGGGGATACCAGTCTTCCACTATCAAACGACAAACACAAAACTCTTATGTATTTGTCGATTACTAGTTTGTAACAATTATGAAGGGATTTGTGACAATATAAACTTAACTTGGTGGAACTTATTTGAGATATAGCACAAGCTCAGGAATTTATAATATATATTTGATATAATTGGTAGTCCTTGTTATTAACAGTGTTTGATTTCTGGATAAGTCTCTGAAGTCTTGTAAACAATTTCTAATTGAAATATTTTTAGGGTTCTCCAAAATTTCCAGCTGGATAAAATCAGAGATTCTTTTCCGAACAGAGAGAATGAACCCAACATCGTTTTTCCGAACATATTGTGTCTAACACCTAATTATCTAGACCTGCCTTTGTAAACTTGTTTATAGACATTGACTAAGGCAACTTCACTATCACATCTGATAAATATAGGTGAAATCGGTTTGGACCACAACGAAATTTCATACATTAAATTTCTTAGCCACTCAACTTCTTTACTCGTTTCTTTTAAGGCAAAAAACGCTGATTCCATTACTGAATCATTAATACAAGTTTGTTTCTTAGATGCCCAAGAGATAGCACATCCCCCAAGTAGAAATACACATCCACCCGGGGAAGAATGATCTTCCATATTGGAAATGTAACTCACATATGAATATCCTTCAAATACAGATGAAGATCTAGTATAAGTTAAACCATAATTCATGGTCATTTCAAATACATGAATACTCGATTTAAAGTTTTCCAATGATGTGAACTAGGATTGCTAGTATACCTACTAAGCTTTCCAGCAACAAAGGAAATATCCGGCTTAGTGCTAGTCACGACATACATAAGACACCCGATGGCTCTTGAGTATTCAAGTTGAGATATAGCAGCACCTTTATTAGGTAGAAGCTTAAGACGAGGATCTATAAGTGAGCTTACTGGAGAAAAAATATTTAAAATTAAATTTATTCAATACCTTCTCAATATAGTGAGATTGATAAATCGATATACAATTATTCTTTTATTTGATTCTTATACTGAGAATCATTCCACCTTCCCCCAAATCCTTCATCTTCAAATTAGATGATAAGAATTTATTTGTTTCATCAACCTGATTTTGGTTGGTACCAAAAATCAACACATCATCCACATATAGACAAATCATAACTCCTTTACCAGAATTATCAAATTTTCTATATACAAACTTGTCCTCTTGGTTAAGAATAAATCCATTAGACAATATCACATTATCAAAAAAATTATGCTAATCCTTTGGTGCTTGTTTCAAACCATGCAAAGATCTTTTCAACTTGCATACCTTGTTTTCACAATCACGCATAACAAACCCAACCAGTTGTTATCACCATTCAAGAATGCAGTTTTAACATCCATTTGAGGAATTACAAGATTGTACACAGATGCAAGTGCAATCAACAGTCTAATAGTGAAAATCCTAGCAACAGAGCATAAGTACCAAGGAAGTCAATTCCTTCTCTTTGTCTAAATCCCTGAATAACCAATCTAGCTTTATACATTTCAATAATACCATCTACTTTCATTTTTCGTTTTTTGTAACCAAGAGGTAAATCAACAACTCTCATGTATTGTTATGCATGATAGACTCTATCTTATCTTTGATAGTTTCTTTCCAGAATGCAGCATCCCTTGATGTCATAGCATCACTAAAAGTCCTTGAATCATCTTCAATAACTAAACAATATTGATATTGATAGTCAATATTATCTCCTGAACCTTCAACTAAATAAAGTTGAAAATCATATCTGAACGACTTATCGCTAGGTCTAGATATAGAGGTAAATCTCTCTTTGTCAAATATTACATCTCTTGACTGGAATACCGTATTCACCGACACATAGTCATTAGATTATAACACATAGAACCTATACGTTACAGAATATTCAGCATATCCAATGAGGATATAATTTATACTTCTTTCACCCAAATTTTTCCTTTTGTTTTTTGTGAGCCTTAATATTGCTCTACAACCCCAGACTCTCAAATAATTCAGTGTTGGAGGCTTCTTAAACCAAAGCTCATATGGGGTCATCTTATTCATTTTAGTAGGAATATGATTCAATAAATAACATGCTATTAACATAGCCTCGCCCGAGAATCATTCACTCAAACCCGAATAGGAAAACATAGAATTAACCATTTTTTTCAAAGTCATATTCTTCCTCTCAGCTATACCATTTTGTTGTGTTGTATAAGGATTCGTGGTTTAATGAATTATACCAGTAGACTGAAAATATATAGGATCATAATATTTACCTCCTCTATACGTGTGTAGATTTTTTAATCAAATCATTCTTTTGTAGCTCTATTTCTTCCTTATATATTTTAAATATAGCAATAGCTTCATTTTTAGCATGAAACAAATAAATGTAGCAATATCTAGATGCATAATCAATAAAAGTAGTGACATAATTTTTTTCCTAACGAATGTGTAGCATGTAAATCACGTAAATCACTATGTACTAGTTCCGACATTTTGGAAAATCGGCTAACATTATTAAAAGGTTTTCTAGTTATCTTAGTTAACATAAAATTTTTATATTTTTCATTGTTTGCATCAACAAGAGGAATAAGGCTCATTTTCTACATGTATTTTATTCTTCTATAATGAAAATGTCCTAATATAGCATGTCATAATTCTATTTTATTCAAATTTCTACACATACTAGTAGAAGCCATACACACAGAATCATTTTAGAACAAAACAATAATATTTAACATAAACATACCATTACACAAATATATGAATCCCATATTTGACATACCAGATACACCTTGTTTTGACAACACATATTTGCCACTTTCGTACACTTGTTTGAAACCATAATTATTTAAAACAACACCAAACAAAATATTCTTTCGAATTCCAAGAACATACAATACATTATTTAATAATATCTATTTTCCAGAAGTAAATAATAATTTAACATTTCCTAGTCCTTTAATTGGTTTGGTTGCAACATTTTCCATCTTAAGTGAAGATCCATCTTCAATCGGTTGAAAATTATTGAACCATAAAAGATCCTTACATACATGACTTATTGCTCCTGAATCAATCCACCAAGAAACATCGTCATCCTACACATAAAATGCCTAAGATATTAGAGATATATAATTCTAACCAAAAGTAAAATTCTAAAATAAAATCTGACCTTGTTGCTTTTCAGGATTTTTAGATCCACTTGAACCAGCAATGTTTCCACATGGACCAGCATTGTTCCCACTTGGACCAACATTATTTTTTCTTTTTCCAACTCGACAATCCCTTCTATAGTGACCAGGTTTTCCATATTTCCAGCATGTCATTTTAAGTTTTTTGATGATTTGTTTTTGTTTTTTTTTTTGTTGCCTTTAAATCTTCGTGTATTCCCCTTATCTATATTACCATTCTTAAAGAATCCGCTGCTTTCAGCCATATTTACAGATAAGTTTCCGACTTGGTTTTACCTTTACGATTACTGATTTCATCTTGAGCCCTTAGATACTCTTCAATCTTAAAATGATTACCAAGTTTGACTAAAGTCATTTCTTCTTTGTTGTATTTCAGAGTGTGTTTAAAATCCTTCAATGAAAGAGGAAATTTGTCAATAACAGAAGACACTGAAATACATTCGTCCATTTTCATATTGTGTTGAACAAATTGACCCAAAATTCATAGTAGTTCATTATACTGTTCCATCACAAGTCTAGAGTCAACCATTTTGTAATTTATAAAATTACTAACCATGAACTTCCTACTATAAGCGTATTCTGCCATGTATTTTGATTCAATAGAATCCCATAACGCTTTTGCAGATTTGACATTTTGGTATACATCAAGCAAAGTATCAGACATATCGTTTAATATGTAGCCTCGACAAATGTAGTCACCATTCTCTCACTTGTTGTGCCTCCTTGTTTGTTCCAGTGTTTCATTCTCAATGATCTCAGAGCAGGGGGTACTCAAGACATACACAACCTTGAGGATTGTCAACATAGAATGCATCTTTTTCTGCCATCGTTTGAAATCATGTCCTTCGAACTTGTCCAATTTAGTGAAATTACTCGTCATCTCCTTCGCTAATTCTCCTATGTTCGTCATCTCTATCTTCATCAACAAGAACATAATATTTCAATTATTTGTTAGTAATAATGCTTGATTTCCAGACAAGTCTTTGAAGTCTTGTAAACATTTTCTAATTGAAATATTTTTGGGGTTCTCCAAGAATTCCAGCTGGATAAAATGAGAGATTCTTTTTTGAACTAAGAGAATGAATATGTTATCATCGTTTTTCAGCAGAATCCAACATATATGTATTTTGACCAATGCATGTGGTTTGGCAATTGAGGTAGTTTGGGGTAGTTAGGTCTCATAACGGGAATAAAAACCAGCTCAATTTTGAAATTCAAATAAAATTTCAACTTTTTAAATTTGAAATTACGTTGACTTGCAACAGAAGCCAATTCCCCAGCTACCTCGCCAGGGGCTTTGACCCTTGGACCATGTTAATCATGATATAATCTAACAAGCGTGCACTCTGGACTCTACGACTTGTTCGATAATGTATCATGATTAAATTTGTCGACTAGTCGATCCAATTACGGTAACATATCTAACAATCCTAATCGATGCAACTAATAACCTTCATACGTTTGCTGATAGTTGACTATTGCACATTTTCAGTACTTGAAATAAATCCAACATTGTTGGATATATAGATAATTGAATCACCGTGTTTAGTCCATCATGACAAAAATATTGCTTTGTAGGTGAAATAATATATAAGATTCTCACCCTCATTAGAAAATTTGATCACCGCGGTCTTTGACAAATTCTATCTCTTTCAAAAGATAAAATTTATCCTTGTTGGTAATAATATAATTCTCATCTATAATTTCTTCTTAATCTCATTTGAAATGCAAAGTTATATACATTTTTATTCCTTTCAATTCCTCCGAGATATCGGCTTATGGTGTAAGGTTTGCTGGTAGGGATTTGAGGATTAATGGTGGAACAACCATTAACGATTTTAACTGTCTTATGAAAGCCTTGTGATTTATTATTTTGCATTCAGAGTCCTCATATTCTATATTGAAAACTTGAGTACGGATCATTGTGTTTAACAAATAAAAATGGAGAAAAAAATAAAACATTTCTATAAAAAAGATCGTGAATAAAAAAGTAAAACATGAAGCATATAAAATGAAAAAAAAAGTAAAAAAACCACATACTAACATTTATAATAAAAATAATATATGCTCTCAACGTACAAATACACGTGTTTAAGATCTAGTAAATTCCTTACACGAACCAAACATCAAAATTGTTAGGGTGACATAGGTCAAAACATGTGTATTTTAACCGCGAGGTTCACACGTACAATCACCATTTTTATGATTTTCGGAGGCTTTAAACAGTAGCTCGTCCCTGGACTATCGATTTTGGTGACAGATAATCCATGGACTATCGACTTTAGTGACAGATAGTCCCTGGACTTTCAAAAGTCCGTTGGTAGTCCCGGCACTATCCATTTTGGTGACATATAGTCCCTCGACTTTCAAAAGTCCGTTGGTAGTCCATGGACTATCAATTTGGATAAAGTTAGTCCCATGTTTGTGTTTATTAAGGGGACTAACTTTATCAAAAATAGAAATTTAAATGACTAAATTTATTGAAAATGAATAGTTGAAGGACTATATGTCACAAAAATTGATAGTCAACACATGCAAGGGGATTAACTTTATCCAAACCGGATTGTCCAGGGACTACGAACGGACTTTTGAAAGTCCAGGGACTATCTGTCACCAAATGTGATAGCCTAGGGACGAGTTACTGTTCAAAGCAATTTTCCGATCTTATTACTATTTTTTGTTGGTTCAAAAATTTGTTCAATTTATTTTCTGAATTCAACCCATCTTTTATTTTTATTTATTTTAAAATAATCTTATTTTATTTGTTGTTATTTCGAAATACTAGATGGTTGCTAATTTGGATAAAAAAATTAAAATATTTTTTTACTTTCATATATTACATAAATTGGGCTCGCAAGTTATTATTCATTCATGTATTTTTTTTTCCTATAAATTGACTTTTTATTTATATTTTCAAACAATTTTAAATTCAGATTTTAAAATAAGATCGGTTTTGAAATATTAAAATTAATCATAAATTTTAGAATTTAGATTCAAAATTTAGTTTTAGAATCTATAATTTAAAAATATTTTTTACCGTGATGATAGAATAAAAATTGATGATAACATTTGTAAATCTTAATTCGACTTCGAATTGTTTTTCAAATAAATAAATATAAATTATATAGCTACATATTTTGTATCATTATATATAAGTAACACTCGTGAGTCATATGCTCTATGCTCCATTGGAAAGCTCTCCTCGATTGGGTTCATGTGGACACTGCTCTGCAAAGGAAAAAGATCACGTTAACCTCAAAGTGTCAAGCTTGTAATAATATTGAATCTGTCAACCGTGTTTTATTGAACTGCCAGAGTGCTTGGGATGTGTGGAAACACTATGCTAACATCTTCAACATCCATATTCACAAAAATACAGCCCTTCATCATCTCATCGGGACATGGTATTGGTCCACTGATAAGAATGTCCATATTCGTACTATTCTTCCTCCAATTGTATCTTGGGTCATATGGCAATCCAGGAATAAATTGAAGGCTGAAAGGGTTATTTTCAATCAAAATATCATGATTGGCCAAATCAATAAGACTCGTGCTGGTTTGGACATGTCTTCTCTTTTCAAAAGAAAGCACTAGGGTGTTGATAAGAGGGCTGTGTTATATATTATCCGAAATCGCATCAAATAATATATAACAAATCGCGGAAAAATAATTAAACCTTTTTGCTAGATTCATCTATATAAGAAACAGAAAATCAAGAATACTTACGGGTTTGCCTTCTGCTATCCATCTAGTATTCTCTACAGTTCTTTTGCGTTCTTTAGCGATTCCACGTTCTCCGGTGATTCCGTTTATGAAACTAAGAGACCTGCAGAATCAGATTAGAGAAGAAGGAAAAGTTTCCAGACACTAAGGAAGCGGCCGTATTTCTGATTAGGGTTTAGAGTGTTGAAATACCTAAACCTAGCCCCTTATTTATAGATTTTACAATGTGAAGCCCAACATTGTAAAGCCCATACTTTGTTACTTCCTTGTGTCCGGGACCATAACCTAATAAATTGATAATTCAATATATATCCCTGATTTATTAATTCAGGCTTAAGTGTTGAGATTTGGGCCCTCTTCATCACAGTGCCCAAATTCAACCCGGGTACCACACTTGAGCCCATAACGCCTTTTTACCCACAGGTCCAATTTAGTTAATTAAATAATTAACTCGACTACTTTTAATTTGGACTTCCTTAAGACAATAATCGAATATGTTTATTTAGCATGTCAGTCCAAATTATTGTTAGTCTATAAATATATTAAATAAATATATTCCAACAATCTCCCACTTGGACCGTCATATGCTACTCAAGAATACATATTCAACTTTAATGGGATTCCTATATTCATTGTCAATGGACAAACGGTACAACCCCGTACATGACTGATAACAATAAAGGACTAAAGACCTCTTTCTCGTAATGTGAACAATAGGATGCAACAGTAATCACATTACCATTATCAATCAATTACTTGGGCCGATTATGGAGCGTGGTATAAGAGTAATATGGCTTGTAATCGTACATATCTACTCTTAAATGGTTCCAACTTTTGGAGATCCAATACAGTACAAATATCAATAAATATTTCCAAGCATATATATATTGCAATACACTTTAATGTGCACAATACTGCAAAATATAACATCAGATCCTATTACAAAATCTCCCACTGAAACTAACAATCCTCTAAATCAACTACACCCATATTGATGGTGTGTCCCTGGAAAACCTCAGGCAAAACCGCCTTTGTTAGGGGATCTGCTATCATGGAGTTTGTACCGATGTGCTCTATACTTATCTGACCCATCTGTACTCTTTCTTTAACAGACAAAAACTTTATGTCTATGTGTTTGGATTTAGACGTGCTCCTGTTGCTGTTAGAGTACTGCACTGCGGAATTGTTATCGCAATATAACCTCATAGGGCTTTCTATCCCTTGTACAATGCGTAATCCAATAACAAAATTCCGCAGCCATAGTGCCTGGTTTGATGCCTCAAAGCATGCAACAAATTCTGCTGCCATGGTGGACGATGCAATAAGTGTTTGCTTTACACTTTTCCAGGATATTGCACCTCCAGCCAATAAGAATATGTTGCCTGACGTGCTTTTTAATGTGTCTGCACATCCATCAAAATTTGAGTAGGAATACCCGATGATCTCCAGTTTATTCGACTTCCTATATGTCAACATGTGCCCTTTTGTTCCTTGCAGATATCAGAGTACTCTTTTAACTACTTTCCAGTGATCCATTCCTGGGTTACTAACATATCTCCCCAACATGTTTACAACAAAGGCAATGTCTGGCCTAGTACAAACTTGAGCATACATTAAACTCCCAACTGCAGAAGCATAAGGGACCGTTTTCATTTCCTCAATCTCAAGTTTTGTCTTAGGACATTGACTCAAACTAAGTCTGTCACCCTTTACTATAGGGGTACTTAGGGGTTTGCAATCTGCCAATCCGTAACGTTGTAACACACTTTTAATGTATGCTTTTTGTGATAATCCAAGAATACCACGAGAACGATCTCGATGTATCTGGATTCCTAACACAAAACTGGCATCACCAAGATCCTTCATATCAAACTTGTCTGATAGAAATCTTTTTGTACTGTGTAACAATTCCTTATTGTTCGAGGCAAGCAATATGTCATCCACATATAATATAAGAAGTATGAAATTACTCCCACTGAACTTGTGATAAACACAATCCTCAACCGAGTTGATCTCAAAGTCATAACCGACTATCACCTCAAGGAATTTGTGATACCATTGACGAGAAGCTTGTTTAAGCCCATAAATGGATTTCTTAAGTCTGCAAACCAGATCTTTTGAGTTACTTTCTACAAAGTGTTCTGGTTGCATCATGTAGATCGTTTCCTCAATATTACCATTGAGAAAAGCGGTCTTAACATCCATCTGATGAAGCTCAAGGTCAAAATGTGCAACTAATGCCATGATTGTTCTAAAGGAATCCTTCGTCGATACTGGAGCGAAAGTTTCTTTAAAATCAATCCCTTCACGCTGAGTATAACCTTTCGCTACAAGACGTGCTTTATGTCTTTCCACATTACCCAGGGAATCGCGTTTGGTTTTGTAAACCCATTTACAACCAATTTCCTTTTTCCCTTCAGGTAATGGGAAAAGATCCCATACCGCATTATCCTGCATTGATTTATACTCTTCTTTCATAGCGTCAATCCACTTTTGAGATTCAGAGCTTGCCATGGCCTGTTTGTAGGATGAAGGATCATCTACAATTCCAGCACATAACTCATCATGCTCCTGAAGATATACTATAAATTCTGGACCTATAGTACTCTTCCTTTCTCTAGTGGACCTTCTTAATGGCAATATTTCCTCATGTTGCACTTCTTGAGGAGGTAGAGTTTGATCATTATGAACGATGTCATTTTGATTCCCTTGTGGAAGATTATCTTGAGGTTCCTCTTGTTCTACCTGAATCTCTGTATCCTGGTTAG
Source organism: Limnanthes douglasii subsp. nivea (assembly GCA_036936605.1). NCBI lineage: Eukaryota > Viridiplantae > Streptophyta > Magnoliopsida > Brassicales > Limnanthaceae > Limnanthes > Limnanthes douglasii. The sequence continues at coordinate 152,344,732 of JAUPFV010000004.1, forward strand.
AACCCCCAAGTGGAGCATCAGTGTTAATCTGAGGATTACCTTGTTCTAATGGGATCAAAATGATTGGCATTGCCGCCCAATCTTCATATATCTCAGTATCCCTATTAAAACCTTCGCGAATCTTTATGGATTCTTCCTAAAAATCAACATATGTTCCCTTATTCTTCCCCCGAAACTCAACATCCTCTAGAAACTTGGCCCTTCATGTCTTAAATATTGTACCAGTGAGAGAATGATAAAACTTAAACCCTCTAGAATGTTCGTAATAACCTATGAAGAAACAACTAACTGTTTTTGGGTCCAGTTTCTTTTCTTGAGGTTTGTAAGGCCTCGCCTCAGCTGGACAACCCCACACATGTAGATGCTTTAAATTAGGTTTACGCCCGTTCCAAAGCTCATATGGATTCCTAACAGTAGCATTTGTGGGTACTCGATTGAGTATATAAGCGGCACATTTGATGGCTTCCCCCCAGAGATAATGGTAGAGATGAGTGACTTATCATTCTTCTAACCATATCTTTTAGTGTTCAGTTCCGTCTCTCAGATACACCGTTCATGCGAGGTGAACCAGGCATAGTATATTGAGGGACTATTCCACACTTCTCTAGGTACTGTGCAAAGGTCCTAGACGTTGTTCACCCGATCCGTCATATCTACCATAGTATTCACCACCACGGTCAGATCTAACAGTCTTAATACTTTTACCAAGTTGTTTCTCAACCTCAGTCTTAAAAGTTATGAACTTGTCCAGGGCCTTATACCTTTCTTGTTGACCGAACCTTGACCCGGTCCTTTGCCATCTACCTTCCGCTTAGGCCATGGCCCTTTTGTAGATGTAATCACATTAACCTCAGGCGCTGTGCCTTTAAGTCTTTCATCCTCCTGTGCAACGTGGGAAATCAACTCATTGATGTTCCACTTTTCTCGCATGCAGTTATAGGTGGACTGGAAATACTTAAACCGGTCTGGCAGCGAATGAAATGTGAATCCCACTATGCATTCCTCAGGTAAGTCTAAACCGATTGCCTTTAACTTTTGGCCAATCATCGACATGCCCAGAATGTGCTCCCGGATTTTACCTTTGCCATTATACTTTTTGGTAGCTAGCTTGATGAGCAAACGCTGCATCTCCACCTTTTCATTTTTGGCAAAGGCTTTCTCGATCTCCGTGAGAAAAACCGAGGCATTGGTAACACCTTTAGGGACAGCCCCACGCAATGCTACTGCTATTCCCTGTAACAAGAGCGCCATGCATAACTTATTTGAGCTTTCCCACTTTTCATCAGCCTTAGTTTCATCCGGTGTACTTTCCGGACTAAGGGGAGATGGTTTGGGAGTTAACAATGCATAGTCGTAATCATGTACAGATAAAAACAGCAACATTTCATCCTTCCACAATTGGAAGTCCGAACAATCCAACGTTGGTGGACGATTCCCCAACAAATTGTAACCCATGGATACTATAATAAGAACAAACAACATAAAGCACATCTAGTATCTTGACATATAACTAAAAACATATGCATAAACATGACAAATACATGTAAAACATAGAATTCCTTGATAATAGATACCGGAGGGCAAATCAAATTAACATGAAATTTTATGAGTTTGAGAAAAATACTATGATCATTATTTTAATTTTCTAATTGCCAATGAGACCTTCCGGAGGGCCGATGTCATTTATATATATTAAAATAACCATAATTTGATTTTCTTAAGTACCGGTGAAACCTTCCGGAGGGCCGATTTCACCTGCTTAAAATCAAAAAATCGTAAGGATGAATTTAATTTATCCTTAAGTACCGATGAAACCTTCCGGAGGGCCGATTTCATCTAATTAAAATTAAAATCAACACAAAGACCATTTTCAATAATTTTCTCCCGTTCATGATTAATTTAAACCCAAACGTGAACCTTCCGGAGGGCCGATAATATTTGAATTTAAATTAATCCCCGAACTTTTCGAAGCCTAGGATCCTTAAGAAAATTAATTTTAACCTTCTGGAGGGCCGATTAAATTAATTTCTTAGTTTCACCTACCGGTCTACGAAACCTTAATCATGCATCGTCATTTAATCATTCACACACACACACACAATTTAATTCACAAATAAACATACAAAACAATGCATGCCAAACACAACATACTTGTAAAATAATTTACATACAATATATATATATATATATATATATATATATATATATATATATATATTTCCGAACAAAATATGTACTTTCTAGAAAAAATAATAATAATTAATTTTTTTTTCGGTTACCGTGATAATCAGCGGACAGTCTTCGATCAGCGTTAACATCAGGGGTTAAGCTGTCGATGAGCCACTGTCCCAATAATTTTGATTTTATTCGTTATTTTAGGGTTGATTTGATGCTAATTTTGGGAGAAAAATTCCAGACATCAATAAACCCTAATTTTACCCGAAAAAAATAAAAAAATCCCCAAACTATAAAAATTGCAATGTACTGATTATAAAACATGTGTTTCAATACAAATAAATCGCATAACATGCTTTTCATACAATCCCTAAATCCATGCCCTACCAATTCAATTCACACATAATTCCAATGACATGGATTCTTTACAATGATGAAAAGCATGCGTTTTTATCTATCAATACTCAATTTGATTATTCTACTGAATCCAAAAAGGGTTTATTTGGCTCTGATACCAATTGTTATATATTATCCGAAATCTCATCAAATAATATATAACAAATCGCGGAAAAATAATTAAACCCTTTTGCTAGATTCATTTATAGAAGAAACAGAAAATCAAGAATACTTACGGGTTTGCCTGCTGCTATCCATCTAGTATTCTCTACAGTTATTTTGCGTTCTTTAGCGATTCCACGTTCTCCGGAGATTCCGTTTATGAAACTAAGAGACCTGCAGAATCAGATTAGAGAATAAGGAAAAGTTTCCAGACACTAAGGAAGCGGCCGTATTTCTGATTAGGGATTAGAGTGTTGAAATACCTAAACCTAGCCCCTTATTTATAGATTTTACAATGTGAAGCCCAACATTGTAAAGCCCATCCTTTGTTACTTTCTTGTGTTCGGGACCATAACCCAATAAACTGATAATTCAATTTATATCCCTGATTTATTAATTCAGGCTTAAGTGTTGAGATTTGGGCCCTCTTCATCACAGTGCCCAAATTCAACCCGGTTACCACACTTGAGCCCATAACGCCTTTTTACCCATAGGTCCAATTTAGTTAATTAAATAATTAACTCGACTACTTTTAATTTGGACTTCCTTAAGACAATAATCGAATATGTTTATTTAGCATGTCGGTCCAAATTATTGTTAGTCTATAAATATATTAAATAAATATATTCCAACAGGCTGGCCTCATATTGGGGTGCATTAATTTCCTTAACAAGCCTAGAATTTCACTCTCTCTTGCTCTGGAAATGCCCTAAATTCAACAGATTCAAATTAAATTGCGATGGAGCTTGTGGTCAGCCCGGTAACTCTTGTGGTGGGGGTCTGGTTTGATACAACGATCAGATTATTATCTTTGGTTATGGATGTATCTATGGTAAACGTTCTCCGGTTATTGCTGAATGTCGTTGTTGGATGGCCTTCTGTTATGTTCTGAGAAATGAATAACATGTCTCGATATTGAAATATATTCTTTTGTTCTCACAGAGCTCCTTTTATATGGTAGAAGCCCTTGGTTTCTTATACCAATTCTCTCTTGTTGCCGAAAATTATTATCCTCTGAGATGAGAATAATTCAGATTTTTCGGGAAAACAATGAATCTGCGGATTGGATTGCCAAAACAGCTTTAAAATCTAACCAAAATATGGATTTCGACCATGATAGTACACCTTCATTCCTAAGAGCTATAACATTTCTTGAAGGGTTGGGAGCAATATACTTGAGAAGTGATCTCAACCCTTAAGAATGTCACTCTGGTATCTGGTGGACTATGTTTGTTTATAAAGGACTCAAGTTCTTACCTTGTGAGCCATTGTTTTGCTCGAAGGGTTTTTTTTTTCGGTATGATGTTCTTCAATGAAATTTGGGGCTTTGCGAATCGAGGGTTGAACAGTCTTTTGAATTTGGGGCTCGATAAAATTTCTTGGCTTCTCTACTCTCCATCATCTGTACAAGGCATGGATTTGTGACTAGACCTGGGTTTGTGAGCTTATGGAGATATTGTTCTAGGTTTTTGGTCTTCTGATTCTTCTGTGTGTCGATGAGGTGACTAAGATTTCTACAAGAATTCTGAATAGGATTTTTTTAGGTCGGTGATTTCTGTGAACTAGTTTTTTGGTTAAGGATTCGTTTTTGTCATTTGAAGATGGGAATGGAGGACCTTTGTTTCATCAGTACTTTGTCTAGGGCAAAATTTGGCCCAATTTGATTTGACGTTGTTCTTTTGTTTTTCGAATGATATGTGTATCATAAGCTGGACCTCTCTTAAAACTCTCCCCAATTTGAATAATAAAAGATCCAAGTTCATGAAAAAAAAAAAAAAAAACGCATGTGCGTCCAATAGTTTCAATGTCTAAAATTAAAAGTCTGCTCAAAATCTTTCGGTACCTATCAGAACGGACTATTTGTGAAAAGAAAAGGCCACGTTCTGTTGTAGAGCCCGTGCGGGCAAAAGCCTAGACAAACCTCAAGGCTCAAAAGATAAGAATGGGCCGATGCATAAACAACACTTCTTTCAATGAAATCTCTTTAAGATACATATGTCAGTCAGACTACTTTAAATGATACTACTAATGAACAGAATAGTAAGAATAGTACGTAAATCTTACCCAAACAGCTTATTTAGCGTCCAACTACTTTCATCATGTGCTCTGATTCTTCGAGGCAGATTTATATACATGATCCCAATAAAAAATATTATTTATATATCTTATCTTTAGACTCACTTAATTTGGCTATCTTTTTGCCACATCTTATTTTCTTTAAATGTGTTCGACTCCTATTGCTCATGATAAAGACGAGCCTAAACCCTAAACATGCTGTCACCATAGCGAATATAATATTAAAATGGTCGGTTTATCATATAAATTAATATGTTTAAAGTTTGAAATTTTTTATTCATTTGTTTGCATGTGGGATCGTGAAGAAAAAGTGATAAGAGCTAGTCATATGTTATCAACTTTTTCTATATCAAATGATACTCAAATCAAATTATATTAAAATCGGAGCCTAAACCACGAGCTAGATAGTTCAATAAACAACATTTCAAACCTAGTAAAAGTATAGATTCTACTTTTTGAAAAGTATACATTATCATTTAAAATATATAATTAGTTGAAACGAATTAGTGTTATGATAGTAAGTTAAACTAATAAAATTACATACTTTTATCTTACGAACAAATTCTCAGTAGCAGCAAACTATTAGGATAGACATTATTTTAAAATTATTAGTAAATGTGTTTCACATGCTATCAAGATATTGTTCGTTTAGACGGTTTTGTTTTTGGTACAATTTTAAAATATTTTTTTAGAGAATTCACTCTTATATACATTATATATTTTTTTTCAATGTTTAGTGACGTGGAATTCCGAATCAAGTATGGGCTAAAGTTTACTCTTTAACATCCTTTTTAAACTTAATCCCATTAAGGTGGAATAAACATCGTCAAATCACAGCGGAATCAATGTCGCTGGATGTGTTGATGGACGGAAAGAACGTCGTCTAATCACAGCAGAATAAACATCACTTGAAATTCAACACATTCAAATATCCCACATTACTTCAAACTTGGTTCTAATACCATATATAATAATATTAAAAAAACATCATTCTACATTCAACACATTCAAATGTCACATAAAAATTTAAAATATTTATCTATTTTAGAAATTTTATGTAGAAATACGGTTTGTAATGTTAGTTTAAAACAATTTTTTAACGTACAATATCTATTTTATTAAATTATAAAATAAAATGACAATAAATCCATAATTATCATTTGTTAATATATATTTTTCATCCGAAGAAAATATTTTGTTTGATGTTTTAATTTATCAACATACTATTAAAATTTAAAATTAATAATATGATAACTAGAGATATTGATAAACAAATGTAACTATTTAAAGATTATCATGGTATTTACTTAACAAATTTATAGAACTAATTTTATTTTTACTTTTAGTATAATTCGTCGTACATATGTGTGGGATGCATCAATTAAAAAAAATGTTATTTAAATATTTATTATATTAATATATAAATTAGTTATATCCTCAATTAATCAATCCCATTCGTCACCAAAAATTTATTGTCGCTAATAACATAATAAAAACACATTAGTAGTCACAATGTCGAATATTGGTTAAAAAATTACGGATGGATATGTTAATGATGTATTTAGTCATTGTCATATTTTTTTATAAATGAGAATTTGAGTAATATGTGAAAATCCATTATGAAAGTATACGTGTAGAGACCGGGTTAAATTTGAGTCTAGTGAAGTAGTGAGCCCAAATAGTAACACTTAAGATTGAACTGATTAGTTCATGAACTAAATTGACATAAATCAATTTAGTGGGCTGTGGTCGTTGATCAGAAAGCAAAATAAAAGGATATAATGCAAGTAAGTTAAAGATTAAACCTAATTGTATTATTTATATAAGTAATACGTATGTTTGGATTCATTCACCACTCGTACACAAAAAGTTTACCGATTTGTTACTTGGACTAAAAACACAAAAACCTTAGTTTATTTCTCTTCTCTTACGTAGGTTTTCTTCTAGATTGATCCAACATACAACCAGAATATTGTAGACCAACTCAAAACGTTGAACAAGATTAAAGGACCCAATCTATTAATAGTTCTAATGCTCACAAGAGCATGATCAAGAAGGCAAAGAATAATTAATGGACTTGTACAATCAATCACTACTAGGATGAACAACTTGAGTAGTAATTTTTCTGTTCCACATTTTATTCCTAGTAGTATAATCGATATACATAGGGGATGATTCGTTATTTATGTATAATAGAATTATTGAGCAATTTAATAGATTTTATCGATCGGTATGAGAGTCATACCCTTTGTGAATTGGTATTAGGATTGTATGCTTATATATAATCATTAAAATGTGACTTCTAATTCGAGTAAAGAATTCATTCAATTGAAATTAGATGTTAATTGAATTGATTAGGGTATAACTTTAGAAATTTAAAAAAAAACATGTTATGATTGATTTATCCATGGAAGCACGAACAAGAAATTACATGTTTTTATAAATTGATATATAGATTCGAGATGAAAAAATGGGTTCTTTGTTTTCATTTAGGATTTATTCGTTGCTGAAAAACTGATGATTCTCACACTAAATATATGTAAATTAAATAGATAAACCGCACCAAATTGGACAACGCCTGATCGACAGAATAACCCCTAATGTTATTATGACTGAGGGATGTCCAGTGACGATTGCGGTGTCCAATGACTTATTGTCGAGTGAACAAACGTCGCAGCGAGAAACCCAACTGTTATCGCGAGGAGAACAGCTGTTGGCCATGGCTGGCCGATTAGCGCCAACGATAGTGCTACTAGCTTAGCTGGATGGCCATAACGTAAACAGTTTTTGGTTGGGCCGAATGTGTCCATGGTGGACAATAACTCGTTGCAACGATGTTCCTGGAATATATATTTGAAACTTTGAAGTTTAAAATTTTTATTTTTTATTTTTTATTTTTTATTTTTTTGGGTATTCCTTTCTTTTATGACATGTCACCACATGATATGTGTTTAACATGCTGAATTTTATATGTGTATGTGCTTGAAATGAGATATGTATTTAAATATTTATATGGATATGCATGAATAAAGTTCTTTGGATCACAGTAGGTGAATCATGAAATCAATTGATCGGTCCAAAGAAATGATAGTTGGTGGGTTAAGGATCTTATGGCCTGAATAGTTCATGAATTGATTGTATTGCAAGTATTATCTTCCCTAAGGAAGGTCAATACTTGACATGATTAATGATGAACCAGATAAAATCATCAAAAAATTAATCACTGGCAGCCCGAATCAGGGTTTCACGGATACTTAACCTATTAAAATTAAATTAATAGTATTGTTTTTCAAACTCATAAATAAATGTTAGTATGTTTGTCTAAATATATCTTATTATCATTGTATATTAAATTTTACATGTATTATGACACGTTTAAATTTATGTTTTATATGTCAATAAAGTGCGTATGTGTTGTTTGTTATATGTAACTTTCTTTTGAATACATATAACCCATAACTTAAGGCAATAAACCTTAATTTTTATGTGTTAATTATTTCCAATAAATGAAGGACATATAATTGTATTTGAAATGTTGTGATCATGACCTGACATTAAAGATAAATAATCTCACGTCCCTCACTAAATAAAAATATCATACAGAGAAAAAATAATTTGAGGCGTGGAAAAATCATATTGGTTGATCTTGGAAATCATGAGATAGTGAATATCTTTGGAATGCAATAGGGTTGTCCCAACTTAGATTACATATGTAGTTGAGTCCGTCAAAGAAATTGAGAAATATTTTGCAAATATTTAATGTAATTTAGATTAATATGTTGTTGTTCAATTCTCCACCATAAATTTTAATATCAAAAGGACAATAAGATAACATGTTTTGGAATGTAATTTTTTACCACATTATTTTTAAAACCACATTTAAATTTAAATATATATTTATCAGTATTAAATTTAATTATCTTATATAATAAATAGGATTAGAAATTTTTATTGTTAATCATCAAATTAAGTCATTCATTACATCAATAATTTGTTTTAAAGTAAACTTGCTTCTATGTTATAAAAAAATTAAAGTAAATATTCGTTCATAACATTTATTAATGTTTAAGGTTTTATAATATATATATATATATTATTATTATATATTTTTAAAGTGATACATTATTTATAATAGTTTGGTCAATTTTTTAAAAAGTTGAGTTATTTTCTTAATTAATTTCAAGTTTTTTAGTCGGAGTCTTAACAATGATTTTTTGAGTTGCTAAATATTCTCATAAAGACGAGAGGTAATGAAAAATATAATCTTAATTATTTAGATATGAACCAAATTTTAATGTTTAATTTTTATAGAAGTGATATTGTCTTTTAATACCTATTTTAAATTAATATATTTTTATTAAAAATATTGATTATTTTATCTCAAATTTAAATTTTATTTGAGGATTGTAAAAAAAAAATTCAATGACATAAATGTAAGGAATTCTTTAGTTTGAAATGTCTCACTATATGTAATTAAAGTAATCAATTCAAATATAAGACCAATGAATAATGAGATATTAGGTTTTTGTGAGTGAATCAAAGGTATAAATACAATTACTTTATATACTTTGCAATAAATGGTATGAGAGTCATCTCTGACTCCTACTATGTAGGAATAAAAATTATGAAATTATGTATCCTAAAATTCAGTTATGAGAAATATAATCCTCTCGTTTTATGTTTATAATTTATGTTTAGATGCATATGCATAATTAGGTGTTAGCTGAACATAGAATCGTGTGTTTAGGGTTTGATTGGTGTGATCGAGGGAATTAAAATGTTTCTTTTTTATCTATGCTTATGTGAAGGTCCGAAAATTTTAGGACAAAACCCTAATTCAGAATATTTTGAGGTTTTAGGTTTTTCGAAATCGACGAGTTCCCTTCGACCAAGAGGTTATTCGTTACGGTAAAATCGGTACAATTTCATTTCATCCCGACCATAACATGGGTAGTCGCGGTGATGGCGTATTTTAGTTTTTGGTGTGACTTTAGAAGACCATAAGTTGGTACTCGGTTGTCTGATTTAGGTGATTTGTTTTTAATTTCACTTAAAATTTAGAGATCTACAAGATCATTTAGTTATTTTTTTTAATAAACAAGTAGTTTTACCCCCATAAATATTGTAATTATAGTTTTTGTTTGGCCGAGATGCTTCACATACCCATACAGAGGTGCATCAAACCAATTTAGAGATTTTTTATATCATATGTATGTCTGTTTGCAAGTTTACTTCATGTTTAGTATATTTAAATTATACATGTATGATAGGGACAACATGTTTTTTGTGTTACGTAGCATGTTTGGCACGTTTAGATTGGCGATTTTGTTAAACGAATGCCATGTTTGGGTGTTGTGCTATTTGTTTAGGGGTTCACAGTTATGTGACTTTAATTATGTGTGTATTGAGAAGTATCTAATGATGTGAATATATGGTCAAGAGATGGGAGTGCACTGCTCATTATATGTGTTTACCTGCACCATCCATTACTGTTGGCACTTAAACTTTGGGATGTACGGAGTAATGACTTTTATGCTCAAAGATTGTTTAGTTTCAGGTACATATATTTTGATTGGCATTCATGTACCTTCATATGTCTAATCACTAGATGGGATATATCACATCTTTGAACTTCTTCAGACTCCTAAAGTGTATTATGATATGGCATGTTTAGGTCTTCTCTAGTAAGATAGACCTCTAGTCAGGACTATACTCAATATAATGCGAGCGTTCATAATGCTTATTCTTTAGGATTGATTGGTGTACCTGGTATACCACCTACATGGGTAATGTTAGATAAGTCATGAAATGTTAAGGGTTTGAGGCCTCACAACTTAGGGAACAATTTTTTTGTGTAGGTCGACCTTCATAAAAGACTACTACACAATTTCTTGATGGTGAGGAACTGATGCATGATATGGTTGTACATTTATACACGCCATCCTCGTGCATAACTAGTTTTTCACTGTTGAAAGATTCATTTAGTTATCATGATCAGACAGAACGTGCCTCATAGAATGCTTGGCTGATTCAAATATGGCATAAAACCTACAATGTCTAACCTTAAAGTACTAGCTCATTTAGTAATGTATAGTAGGCAGATGCATATTGTCTCCGTTGATAATTATGAAGAGTTCGATATATATGAATTCCCTTTTAGACCGTCTAAACTGATAAAATGCAGCCTCTTTATATTGTATATATGTAATGATTATGCTTAAATTTTATGAAGTATAAAATTTTGTTATACCTGAGGTAAATAAATTATGAAAATAAGTTTAAGTCTAATTACAGGGCCAAGTTTTAGATGTTTGGTTTGGAAAATTAATCCTTAATTCAGAACAAAAATGGAATTTTTAATGTTTGGGTGTTCACAATGAGTGCAAAAACAGCTTGACTAACTGACTTCAAGAGGCCATATATCGGCACTAGATTATCTTATTTAGGTGATTATTGTTTTATTGCAAATGCAATTTAGATGTCTACATGATAATTCAATTTGAATTTTGAATAACCAAGTATTTCAGTTCTAGAAATTCAAAATTGATAAATAAAGAGACGTAGAAATTAAAATTTTCTAAAGATAAATATATATATATATTGAGTAATAAGGAATATTGTGTTGCAACAAATTCCACACATTAAGTAAGCCTAATTTATATCCAACTCTTATGGATCTTTAGTCCTTATTCATGAGATACATTAAACCACCAATATTAAATGTTGGTCAAACATCTTATATATATTGGTGATTTCTTGTTGTCTTACATCTTTAAGAGATATTTTATCTTCATTCTCATATACATTGAATCGTCAAAATTAAGGGATGATAAAACATTTTTACACATAGCTCTTATTACAGTATAAAGTAATTACAAAACAAATTAATCGTATAATGTGTTGGCGTTCATCATCTCCATTAAGTATTGCAGTTAATAACTTTTGCAATGATGATATCCAAATTTAGGTATCATTAAACATAATGAATTGAAATAGTAGGACACTGAAAGAAATTATAAATATATATTACTGGGGTCAATCACTTTTGGAGGGTGTTTAAGTAATAAAGTGAAATGCAATTAAGTTTGAGTATAAAGTAAAGAGATAATTGAGTTTCTTAAGTAAATGTTTAGAGAGAGAGAGAGAGTTTGAGGGTAGAAGTAAAATATACCCATTTCATAAATTACCTTAAAAGGTTAAATAAACCCTAATGAACCTAATTGGCGTAATGGTCCAAATGAGATTCAAGCCCAAATTCGAACATGATTCAAGTCCAAATCCTATAGTCTTAATCGCATAAAGAAAATAAAATTAATAAAATAAATAAATAAATAGATACAAATTAAACATAAAATGGTAAAGTCATTCGTTTATCTGATTTATCCCTTGAATAATTCTTATCTCAAAAGATAACCCTCTTAGTCCTCATAAATGTAATTTTAGGGAGAACTAATGTTCAAGTTCTTCGTATCTGGTTTGAGTTCCTATTCCGATCCAGCCTTTCGAATTTTACTTCAAACTCTTTATGTTTAATAGAATTTAACATTGACTTGCCCGACAGAGAAATTCAGATATATTGGCGATATCTTCTTGTGATGTTCAATCCGACGCATCCCTGAATACGTGTCATCCATTCATTAGACCCACGATTTCTTTAATTAATAAGTAAGGTATGAAAACGATTGGAAACGGTTCCACTCCTCTAGAAAATATAGTTGTTGTTGACTTAAGCACTTCTCTAGCACATACTTGGTGGTTTTTATAGTTCTTTAGAAAATATATAATTTTTCCCACTATAACAAATTATAGAGAGATAAAATTAATTTGTAGAGGGAGAAGCTTAGCTTTCTTACCATCATAAAATTAATCGTCGGTAATGTTTTCTTTATCGTCTATCATAATCACCACCGTAAACATATTTTCCGGTGACATCTTCTTTCGGTTTTCATGTTCACTGCCAATACATTTTTTACCGTACAAACCAAGATTAGCAGCACGATTTCCCAAATCTGAAGAGAACGTTACTATTTATCAAACTATTTACTATGGGGTGTTTACCCATACAATAGACATGGTATCGCAGCAGAACCTTCCTCCACCATCCAGTCATTTATTTTAAGAAGTCGTTCATCGAAACAAACGTGATCCCAGGAAGTAACTAGTCGTAAACGCCCCTTTATATTCAAAGCTATTGATTCTAATACCAAAGAAAACTTGCCTCCGAACACGACCGGACCAACCAAAGTCACTACAACCCAGCCTTCGAAAAATAAAGCGCTCACCCAATAGTATTAATCATCCCTTGATTCTCAGTCGAAGCAACCGAGTAGGGGAAAACATTATTTCTTATCAAACGGAGCCTTCCGTATCTAATCTTGGGATTCGAGTTGATGAAGACAAAGATATGGGTGACGAATATCCGTTGGATACATCCGATCAACCCATGAGAATGTTGAGACTTCAAAAGAAGTTAAAAGGAAATGACAGAAGTCAAAAAGCAATAAAGGTGGTGAGGCAATAAAGAAGTTAAAAGGAAATGACAGAAGGCAAAAAGCAATAAAGCTACCAAGATAGAGGAAGAAGGGCTTCCACCGTCATTGTTCGGACGTGTAAGGCCCAACTTTCAAAAGGTAAACCATAATTATCTTATGGACTTTCCTTACAACTATTTCCAAGATAATGAGCGAACGCATTACATGAGAAGTGAGGATTTGCGAATGAGGTTAAGGTACGGCTACCCAAGCAGGACGAGACGCCTATGAATTATGGGGCAAGGGAAGTGATTCTTTATTTGGACGTACTAAACTGGGGTCTTCAGTATCCTTTGGACCCATTAATTGTGAACTATTTTGATTTGGTGTGATTATGCCCAAGCCATGCTAGTTTGAGTTCTTGGTGTACCTTGATTTCATTTATCATGAAATTTAGGTTATTAAAAATCTGAATTATGATGGAACAATTCGTTGCTATACCAGATTCCTTTTTATTTCTTTAACATGGGAGACGAGTACGAGATCGTGAATAACTTGTTGGAAGCTGACAAACTATGGCAAATATAGTTACTTTTCATCAGTGGTTGGTGGGAGAATGAAAAGAATATTATTTTGGAGGATAACCCGAGTCGGGTCACCAGATTTTGAAAGACCACGTGTAGTTTTTTGAACTTATCTTATTACTTATTTATATTTTATATTTTATATTTGTAACTTACTTTGAATTTTCCTTTTCACCAATACTGAAGTCTCATCTGCAGCATTTAGAAGGTGTTAATTTCAAGTTTATAAAATTGCACCAATGGGCTAAAGAGAATTGGTCCTCCTCGTCCCGAAACTATACTTAACAGGATTGAAGCCACATATGGTGTTTCTTTTGATAAATACTAGAGCCCCCCAGCCATTAGGTAAAGAAGGGTGAGGCCACCCAACAAGGTTCCAAGAATAAAATTGTCACTAATGAGGCGGTGGAGCGGACCCAAGAGCCTTTACTAGTGACTCTTGATACTAATTTCAAAGAGAGTGACACACCCGTAAAGCTTTATGTCTTAAAGGAGAGAAGGACACATAAATAAGCAAACATAGTAGCGAGAAAAAGGGAACGAAAAAGGGGTACCAGTTTAGAAATTGTTCATGTCAGTTTAACCCATCTTTCCTCCAGTAAGTGAACCAATCTCTCCCTTGGTTCCAACGCTAGAGGAACATGTTTATAACAAAGATAATCTGATGAGAATTATGGACGGGATAGACTTCGAGCTTTTGAATAAGAGTTCTCAGAGACAACCAAACCCTTCGAAGACGTACCCTTTCAACTGGTAAGGAACACATTATGTTGGCGTATAAAATGTTGGGCTTCGTAAAACCCATAACTGAGTTAGAAAGGTAAGTTAAGGCACACAAAGATACCATTTATTTTCTTAAATGAAATGTGAACATCATAATAAGGTATTTAAAGAGGAAAAAGTTTGTGCTTATGGTCTAGAAAACAAGGCTAAAGTGGTTAATGAGCTCAAAAAGCTACAAACTAATCATTAGAAGTTGTAGTCATCCATATATGGAGAAAATCAAAAGTATAAAGATCAATATGCTAACGACAAAGATGTTATAAAGCATTTGTTGAAAGAATTAAAAGAACAAGATGCTCTCGTTAAAAAAATTGAGAGAGAGTTAATTGCACTTAAAGCTCAAGTTGTGGAAGACAAGGAAGCCGTTATGGATGAGTATGCTAACCAAATTTTAGACTCCTTGTCTAAATGGGATGCTTTGATCAAATCCAACATGGTACTAGATTTTACAAGGCATTCCCAACTATGAACCTAGAATCTTTGTGGGAGTTAGTCCCATAGGAATTATAGCCTAATGATATGCCTTTGGCTGACCATCTAGACATATCTATATAATAAGCTAATGATAATTCTAAAGAAAGTGATGGAAGAGACTCCAAGGGTGGGAGATCAAAAGAAGCTGACACTAATATGAAATAGTTCGAAGGCAAATAAATTTTTATCTTTTTTTGTTGTGTGTAAGTCTTTGGCATAAGCAAAGAATTTTGTAATAATTTATTCAAATTTTGATAAGCTCTTATCCGATGTATTTTTGCATTCAGTGTAGTATAAAGAATCCCTTTTGTTTTATTCCTTCCAAATTTATTCCTTTTGAATGTACTCATCATATTCGATTCACCCACTCCTTTAAATTAAAGGGTTATTTCTCATTAGATACTCGAAAGATTTAATAATTCTTATTTGGTGTGCTTTAGTATGAGTATTTCTTATTAAGTGCATCGGGTAGTTTAGAAATTCTAATTATATGTCTTATTAAGTTATAATGACACAAATGACCTTTAATATATTATAAGTACTCCAAAACATATGTACCAAATAATCTAACCGTTTAAGATCATTATTATTTTATTTGACTTTCCCAAGTGACTTGCCAAGCACAAGGTTTTTATATTTCTAATTATTTCATTGACTTTTTTTCTCTCTGTTTTGGAGAGAAACAATATTATTACTAATTAGTTTTTAATATACTAATTAGTTTTCTCTCTTAGTAGGGAATTGGACAAAGTAATAAACAGTATTATTACTAATTAGTTTTTGTATTTTTTTTAATAAATAACAAAATTTATTTTTGTTAATTTAAACAACTTAAAAAAAATTATAAAAAATAAATAATATAATTGATTTTCGTTAGTTGAAGTACCTAAGAATAACATTTTATTATTGTGATTCCTATTATAGTAACACTCTTAATATTGTTATTCATAATAGAGTGTAACAGTCGTATTACTGTTATTCCTATTTGAATAGCAGTCTTATTACTATTATTCTTAATAGAGTAATGGTTGTGGTAGTGGTTGTGATGGTGGTGGTCGTGGTCGTGGTGGTGTCAGTGGCGATGCTGATGGTGGTGGTGGTGGTGGTGGTTGTCGTGATGGTGCCGGCGGCGGCGGTGGTCATGATGGTGGTGCCAGCGGTGGTAGCGGCGGTGGCGACGGTGGTGGTGGTGGTGGTGGTGGTGGTCCGCCACCGATGGTGGTGGTTGTGGTCGTAGTGGTGGCGGCGGCAACGACGGTAATGGTGGTAGTCTTGGTGGTCGTGCTGGTGGTCATGGTAGTGGTGGTGGTGGTGGTGCCAGCGATGGTGGTGGTGGTTATCGTGGTGGTCCGCCGCTGGTGGTGGTGGTAGTCGTGGTGGTGGCCCTGGTAGTGGTCTGTCGCCGATGGTGGTGGTGGTGGTCGTGGTGGTCCGCCGCCGGTAGTGGTGGTGGTGGTCGTGGTCACGGTGGTGGTGGTGGTGGTAGTTGCGGTGGTTGTCATTGTGGTTCCGGTGGCGGCGGTGGTCATGGTGGTGGTGGTGGCCGTGATGGTGGTGGTGGTGGTGGTAGTGGTGCTGCCGACGGTTGTCGTGGTGGTGGTGGTCCGCCGCCGGTGGTGGTGGTTGTCGTGGTTGTGGTGGTGGTGGTGCCAGCCGTGGCGGCGGCGGCGACGGTCGTGGTGGTGGTGGTACCGACTCGCCGGTGGTGATGGTGAGTTAAATAGGATTATAATGTTAATTAAAATAAGGTGATTAAACTTAGTTTTTTTAATTATAGAGTATTTTTGTACTTCTAAAAATCTTATACACCTATTAGAATTATGAAAGTTTGGTGTATCTAACGAGAATTTTGAAATATTTGTTGTACCATTTAAGAAGTCACCCTTGAATTTAATCTATTCAAATTTTATTTATTCAACGGTAAATAAATTATTTAACTCAATTATCGTTTAGATTAATTAAACAACCCATTAGAAGGTATCCATTTGAAGGCCTTCGAAATGTTTATATTCAGATTAACATCTCTTAAGATTTTTAACTGTGACCAACTAATGTTCGAATCTTTACACATGACCAACTATTATTGGAACTTTTTAAATGTGACCAACTAATGTTAAAACCTTTTAATGTGACCAACTAATATTGGAACCTTTTAAATGTGACCAACTAATGTTGGAACCTTTTAAATTTGACAACAAAGATATAGAGAGAAAAAAATAAAATAACGAGAATTATCAAAGGAAAATATTATAAATTTCAAGTTGTTTGGGCACTTCATTAAAACCTCCCGAACTATCCGTGTAGGAAAAAGTATGACCCCGAATATTTTCATGGGTAACTAGAAAATAAACGTTTATTTTACGGCTATTCAAGGTAAAGCCTCAAGTTTTCAACATTCCATGAGCGTCATAAATGGTTGCCCTCTTGATCCACCAACCAATAGGTTCCAAGCTTGATTCTCTCAATAACCGAATTTTCCCTTCCCAAGTAGGCACCAACTTTCCTAACATTTTGCCTTTGGTGTGTAAGAAGACCTTCTTTATAACTCTATCAACTACTTCGAATTCTCTAATTCGAACTTTAGATGCATATTTTCTTCTCAGTAGGGTTTGATAATAGATAGGTATTAGATAATCTCTAATTCTCTCTTGGCTATATAGTTGTCTTATGCAGAATAATTTTCAATTCGAAATGATGAGAGAGTAAATTTGACGGTGTTGCATCAGTTCTATATACCAAAGCAAAATGGGATTCTTGGGTTGCAGTTTGTGGGGTAGTATGATAAGCCCATAATACCTCTTGCAAATAATTTGGCTACTTTCATGTTGCCTTTCTAAATTCTTCTTTAGACTCATCAGGATAGTCCTATTAACAACATCTACTTGCCCATTAGTTTGAGGGTGGAAAGGTGAAGAAAAGTAATGTTGAATTCTTCGGGATATACCAAAAAAATTTATATCTCTATTCTCAAATTGAGGGCAATTATTAGTCGTTATAATTCTTGGGACCTGAAATATACAACATATATTAAAGAGGATAAATCTTATGACCGTTTTAGATATAGTACCAGAGAGGGGATCTGCTTCCACCTATTTAGATTTAGTTAATTACCATAATAATAGTTTGACGACCCCTGGATACCATTGGCAAAGGTCTTACTAAGTTAAGCCTCCGTTTGTCAAAGGGTAATGCTTCAGATATTGATTCTAGTGGCACTACTGGGATCTGTATTGTGTTTGCAAATCTTTGGAAAAAATCACACCGTCAGACTAGCTCTTTGGCATTAGCCATAATGGAAGACCAATAATACCCCGACAATGGAACCCTTTTGGTTAAATTTTTATAACCACAATGGGCATAATCCTCCCCGTCATGTAATTCGTATAATATCATCTTCGATTCATTATTCTTGATGCATCACAACAAAGGCCTACTAAGAGTTTTTCAATAGAGGATGTCTCATAGGAGTACAAAACCATGTGCTTTTAACCTTAGATTTTTAACCAATACTTTGTTCATAGGAAACAATCCCCTAATAACAGATTATTTAATCTCACATCTCAAATCTTTGTTCGTAGTAGTTGAAACTTGTAAATTTTCCTTGGTACTTGTTCGAACTTCAAATCATATTAATATAGAAGGGAACTATTGTACCAAGATCCATGGTATGTTTTAGTATAAGCAATAATAGTTAGGGAATCAACCATCAAATTTTTAACTCGGGGTACGTGTTCGTACTCGACATATTTGAAGAATTTGTCGTTTCCTTTAATAATTTCAAATATTTTATCAAATTATATTTTCTAAATTTGGATTTCCCAATGGAATGATGTATAAGTAATTATGAATCACTCATTAAACAAACTCTTTTGGCACCACAAATTTGAAAAAGTCTTAATCTTATAAATGCTACCTCATATTCTGCTTCATTGTTTGATGCCTTGAAACCAAAGCGTATTGCTTGGTATATTGAATCTTCGAAGGGAGTTAATAAGAAAATTATTTCCCCACAACCTGACACGCTTAAACCCCATTCGTTCGAACTATCTATTCCTATATATATTTTTCAATAACTGATTGATTATGTGGTCTTTTCATAATAAATTTAATCAGAAATTCTACTACAGTTTGTGCCTTAATCACAGCTCGAGGATAAAATTTAACATCATAATCTTCTAATTTAATTGATCACTTTTTTATTTGACCCGACACATCCGGTCTATGTAAATATTTTTTAGTGGGAAATAAGTTCGAACAATAATTGAATGAGCTCGAAAATAGGGTCTCATCTTTCAAACTGCTACTACTAGAGCTAAATCCGACTTCTCTTACTTTAAGTACATTTTCTCAGCATCCAACAAACGTTTGCTTACATTTGATGTAAGAACCAAAATCTTTTCAATTTCACCTCTAGATTTTGACTATGTTGTTTATGTTAATTCATAACAATAATATACAATAGCTAGGTAACACCGAATCAACTTTTGTCATCCATAAAAAATAATGTTAATATAA
Source organism: Limnanthes douglasii subsp. nivea (assembly GCA_036936605.1). Lineage (NCBI taxonomy): Eukaryota > Viridiplantae > Streptophyta > Magnoliopsida > Brassicales > Limnanthaceae > Limnanthes > Limnanthes douglasii. Next base: position 152,364,368 of record JAUPFV010000004.1, read on the forward strand.
TAGCTACATTTTTCAATGTTTATTAAATTTTTAAAATCAATATACGAGAAATACTATTTAATCTCTTATTTTATATTTTTTTACTCATAATTAACTGTTTTAGTTGTTCATTTGGTTTAAAAAATATAATTTATTTATTCTTAGAATAATCATATTGTCATCCAGACATATTCTAGTTTAAGTTTAAAAATAAGAATTGTCATGTATTTTGTAAAAATAACTATTTCAAGTAATTATGTATAAGCTAAAATTTAGTGAGACTAGATAGCCGAGCCTTAAGGGTCAAAGATGAGTAAGCTAAGATTTAAGGGTTGCAGTTGCCAAGTTTTTAGTCGCATGATCCTCAACTGAAACTTATGTCCAGAGATGTTTGCTGAACTTAAATAATGAGTTTTTCGAAAACAAGTGATAAGTAAATGTTGGAATCGTAGGTGCAGGGTCAGTACATATTGGACCTAGGTGCATGGACTTGTAGCCAAAAATATTTTTAAGATATATATTTGGAACAAATTAACTAGTATATTAAAGAATCTGAAATTAATGATTCATTTGCATCTATTTATCAAGTTACTATTGATTTGAACATGCTTAAAGAACAAACAATATAGTACAAGTTACAACAGCTTCATGTGTCAGAATTGATGGTCCCACTACTTGATGTGTTGTACGACTGCACATATGTCATGGGTGTAATGTTATTTGTGTTCGGGTCTCAGAATTGATGGTGCCACTACCTGATGCGTTGTACGACTGTACATATGTCATGGGTGTAATGTTGTTTGCGTTCAGATGTTATGAGAATCATGTTGGAATTTGCTATTGTGAACTTAAGAGATCAGTTCACTCATTATTTATTTTATATATAGTGGAATAAAAATATAAGACTAGTGTTGCACGAATTTCTTAGAGAGACAAAGTCTAAATCTTGTCTAGTTTTAGAGAGAGAAGCATTTAAAGAAATAAACATTGAGAGAAATATTGAATACACATAGTCCTCTGTAATGCTAATATGATTTGTAGCATAATAAGTGTGGTTGTGTTAGTTGTATTTAAGAGATTCTCTTTGTAACTATATTCTATACAAAGAATATGTTGCATTTGGATGTAAGATTTATTCATAATTTGAACCACGTTAAATTTGTCTTGTGTAATTGGTTTTATTTCTTATTAACCTTATGTCGAAAGATTCAGAGAGTTGAATCTCTACTTCCTTCTTACCACACTTGCAAGGAGTGAATCACCTAACATTAAAGCTATAGTCTACGACCAAATCTATATAGTTTAAAACTTGTAGATTCGACCACTGTCGAATCACTGTATATCGTAAATACCATTGTGCATCTTTATAAATATTATTGATTGGTCCTTATACCCAACAAAAGTGTATTGAGCTAATTGTTTTAGTATACATCAATTCAAAATTAAAACATTATTGGTAATATATTGAGGTAAGTGTATTTGAGTTATAAGAAGTTTATACGGTTTTTATAAAGTTTAAAAAATAAAGTTAATGATTATAGACTTTGACCTTATGAGAAAATAAAAATATTACGTGGAGCATTTAAAAAAACTCGTAACATAATTTATAAAAGGTTTACATTATTTTTTTGAAATTTTAAAACAAACTTAACGATTGTAGCTTTTAATATTATAAAAAAAATACAAATAGTATGTCGATTATATCATAATTTATTTATTATACATATTCAAAACTTATAACGATATAATTTTGACAATATTGTATTTGAATACAAAATATTCTGCATAATAAATAATTTATAGATTAATACGCATAGCGAAAATTTCTTAAAACTTTTGTTCTTACTATTAAACTTCACAATTTAAAAATATTTCTAGATTAAATAAGATAAATTTGACATTATGTTCTTTCATATCTCTCTAAATGTGTTCTTAAGAGTTTCAAAAGAATCAAACTTTATCATTTTATACAAAATGAAACATATGTACAAATATTTTCAGTATTCTACATATGTATAATTTAGATCAGTTTGGAGTTTATTTATATATTGATTGAGAATTTTAAAATATCAATATATAGAGTTAGTTTCAAATAAAAAAGCTACATAAAAAATTAAAAGAAAGTTATGATATATCTCGTAATAGTTGTCAAAAATATCAACAAAAAAATTTTAAATTACTAAATTTTAGATTATTTTAGATTATAGTTATGTGAACCATTAAAAAATATAAAATCGATACTATATATGATTCAGAAGATCAATGGATCAATGCACTACTTAACGAAGCTTTTATTTTCTTATTTTAGAAACTTTTTATAATTCATAAAAATAATTTATTATAATTGAAACATATGATTGACAAATACTTTTAAAACAAATAAAAGAAAGCTTCTTCAACGAGTGTCTTTGATCACATGTTAGCATTATTCATTTTTAAATACATATAACATTATATTTAAAAATATCTAAAGAAAATTATGTTTTTTCACATAATAGTAGTCCAAATTGTCAACATAAAATTTGTTTGAGAAGATTATGATTTCGTATAAGGTTGCTAAAGTCTATGAGTTCAGTTTTAAATTTAAAAATTATCGTATTCTTAAATTACAACAAAGAAATTATACTCATTCGCGTAATAGGTGTCTGTGTTGTCAAGAGTTGCATCACGCAAATTTTAATCATTTCGAAGTTTAATTTAGTATTGATTGATATCGTTTAAATTTATATATCATATTTAATTCTTGAGATTTACGAGTTTAGTCTCAAATACAAAAATATCACATTTTAAAAATATTTTTTAAATTATGTCGAAAATGTCATGTATAATTCTTAAATATAATATTTTAAAAAATAAACATATCATATTACGTATAATACAATGTATTTTAACTTTTAAATTTTTATTTTGGTTTCTATGAATACTGTGTTTAATTTTTCCATATGTTTTATATTTTATGGTTTGAAAAAATATTATTTATTTCAAGATCAATCAAATAAATTTTTTGAATTATTTTAAAATATAATATTTAATTTGAAAATAAAAATCATCATCGAAATTATTTTGTACAAATTGTTCAAAAATATCAATTTTTTTATATGCCTATTCAAAATATATTAAAATAATAATAATATATTTTTTATTTAAAAAATGTAAATAAGGATATTTAAAAAAATTAAATTGTTAAAAATGTAATTAATAAAAATGATTGATTTTAAATATATCAATTTGAGTTTTAAATTTGTTTACATGATATGATTAGAATTAGTATTAAATTAAAATCGTGATTGCAAGCTAACATAAAGAGAATTTGTTTTTGTTATTCTATATAAAATAGGATAAATTCTACGTATGCATAATTTAGTTTAGTTTGGAATTTATTTATATATCGGTTAAAAATGTTTAATTATCGATGTTATATATGATTGTAGGTATGTAAAATTTAAGTTTTTAAATGAAAAAAATCAAATTAGAAATCAAAAGAGAGTTATGATATATCTTTAATAGTTGTCAAGAATGTCAACATCAAGATTTTGTATTAGTAAATTTTTAGATTACTTTAGAGTATAAATTTATAAATATTGCTATCATATATGGTTTTAAAAATCTATGAATCTATTTTTAAATACATATAATATCATACTGAAAGAATCTAAAGAAATTCATAGTTTTTCTCATAATAATAGTTCAAATTGTCAGCATAACTTTTATTTTAAAATATTTTGATTTCACATAAGACTTTTAAAATATATGGCTAATAATCAAATAAAAAATTATTGTACTTTAAAAATATAACAAAAATATATACAAACATCTTCGTAATAGTCGCCGAAATTTTCAATAGTGGTGTTTACAAAATTTAATCAATTTGAAGTTTAGTTTAATATTTATTTAGAATGTTTAAATTTGTGTATCCTATATAATTTTTCAGATTTACGAGTTTAGTTTTAAATGTATAAAATATTTATGATTATTACAAAAAAATGTGTAAAATGTCATGTCATTTATAGTTTTAAAATATATTAATTTAAAAAATAAAAATATCATAATGTATTATGGTATGATACCTTAACTTTATAAATTATATTGGTTATTTTCATTATTTCTTTTTATTTTATGTTAAACATAATCAATAGATGTCATATTTTACGATTCAAATAAATTAATTAATCCTTGCTCTCTCACTGGTGCATCATCGCCACCTTATCTATCGTGCCACCGTTCTGATGACTAGAGGATGCACCTTCTCCACCTTACATCATCACCAAATATCCATCCAATTCCCTCTAAAAGACCAACATCTCCAAACAACTACAATAATATATCACAGCCTAAATGCAGAACACTTCCCTCCTTTGACTAGAGTCAGCCATGAATCTCACTCCAAAATAACCTTACCAACCAAATTTCTAGATCAAAACACTACTGCAGCCGGAAACTCAACCATACTACAATCATCTCAACACACTACCACTCTACAGCAAAATCAAAATAAGCATCAACTATTTAGACTATTTACTAAAACACTAACACAAAAAAAAAATACAAATCTCAACATAATTAATCCATTCATTCAGCAAAAGGAAAATAATATAACAATAAAATTATCCACACAAGACAAAGAAACGTTTCTTTCCAATTCAAAACATACCTTGGTAGGCAAGCTTTCCTATTGTAGACCCTTGATGAAAACAATAGAGAATTTCCTTCTCAATTTCAAATTTGTTCGAAAATTCAACCTCTCATCATGGGAATCTAGACATATTTTGATAGAATATGAGACATTTGAAGATTACTTGAGAATCTGGAAAAGATCAGTGTGGTCAATTGGTCAGTTTCCTCTAAGATTACTAAAATATAACCTTTACTTTGATTCAAGAATCGAATCACCCATTACCCCAGCTTGGATCACTTTACCCGAATTACCTAAATATATTTACAATAAAGTGGTCATCCCTTTCATTGCTAAATTCTTCAGTGCGCAATTAAAAAACCGAGTTCCAATAAAAAAACAAAGTAAGATTTAACATTTGCAAAATTTGGGTAAAGATTGATATATCAAAAGACTTATTACCTAAACTCTGGATAGAATTTGGTGATCAATCAGCCTCACTGAAAGAAGATGGGTTATGACAAGAAATCTATTACGAAAACATGTTATTCTACTACAAAGAATGCCACCACTTAGGTCACAACATGATGTCCAGCAAGAAAAACAGCCAACCCAAAAGCAATAAATTCAACATTAGTGATCTAAACCAGACTTAACCTCAACTAAAGAAACCATACAACAATATTTCTACAGTTAAACTTAGGTTCCAAGTATAAAATCTATCATCATCAAAGAATCAAACTCATACGATCTTCTTCAAGAGCACCAGTCATCAGTTAAATCAAACCAAATAAGCATCATAAGGCACAAACAAGATCACGAAAGAGTAACTTTAAATGAAGAATATAAAAAATAAAAATGATAGATGCTCTTGTATTTATAGATTCAGCAGCCCAAATCTCCTTATCAGATGGATTAAATAATCTTGAAACAGAATAAAACCCACCTCAAAATAGTAAAATCGGTAGCCTTTCATATTCTCATACACTATGGAACATAAAAAAATCTCAATAGTTTAAAGAGGTTATAAGAATAAGGAAATAAACAACTTTACTCTCCTAAAAGAACAAAAACACCACAGAACACTCAATTCTAAAGGGCAGTCACAATATTTTCAATACCAAATTTAAATGGCACTCCAAATCCTTAATTGGAACGTGAGGAGATTATGGAATAAACGAGCTATTATAAGACTTCTATCATTGAAAAAGGATGTTAAAGTAGATTTCATTGTAATTCAAGAACCAAAGATTCAGGCAGAAAAAATAAAAACCAATCAAAAAAGCTTGATTTTATCACAACATAGCCAACACATCAAACAATATTTGGATCTTTTAGAAAAAATAGTTCAAAGTTGAAATTGTTATATATCATGATAAAGTTCTTCATTTAAATGTTAGCCATACAGAGCTAGAACTGGCTTGCACCACGCTCCAGTAAGTATCGACGTCTCTGTATAAAAGCAACAAACCAAATCCTAATTTGAGTTCCAGAACATGTGAATTCAGCATCCATGAGTTCTAAATGTTATAGAGCAAATTTGGAAAGAGAAGATGTTTGAGTTTCCCCTATTTTTTTTTTTTGGAATAAACTTAAGAAATTCAAACATAAATCAAAATATTAGACCTATAACACTTATGGGAACATATTTGTTGCAATTACTAAATCGGAAGAGGAATTGTAGTATCTTGATCAGTTTGTCGAGGTAAATTAAAACACGGAAGATGAAAATTAAATACTCAAAAGCAAAAATAATACACTTAAAATTGCTGGCTAGAGAAGAAGCATATTGGGAGCAAAAAAGTAGAGTATCTTTGGTGGAAATAGAGATACAAAATCTAAGTGCTTTCACAACTATGTAAAAAAGAACAAAAAAGAAGTAAACTTCATGGTATCATGTAAAAAGGTCAAAGGATCACAGAGCAATCAACAATAGGAAAATCAGTAGAGAGTCATTTTAAATTACTATTAAAGGCCCAACATCAACTTTTGGAATAAAAAAATGTACAAGAAACAATCCATAAACTAGTGTATGAGCACGATAACGCGATGATTGTAACTACACCTACATAGGAAGAAAGTCTACCTCTATCAAAAGCTTGAATCCAAATAGTGTAGTTGGTATAGGCGGTTTCAATATAAAATTATATCAAAACTGATGGTCAGTCATCACTCAAGATCTTTGTTGTTATAACCTCCTTCTATAAAGACTTTAAAGTTCCCAAATGAGTCTTTGCCACATCCATATGTTTAATTTCAAAAGTGAATTCAGCTAAAACATGGGGAGAATATAGACATATAAGTTTATGCAATGTTTTCAATAAAAAATTTATAAAAAATTCTCATTGATAGATTAACAACTCCTTCTTGAAATTATATTATAAGAATATTTGGGTTTGTCAAAGGTATAAACATCCAAGATAACATATTACTAACTCAAGAACTTACACACAAGATAAACATAAAAATATAATAGAGGAACTCTCAAGATTAAAATAGACATGGCAAAGTCATTTGACAGGATCTCATTTGAAATTATCTTTCAAATGTTGAAGGCTTTTGGTTTTGAGAAAATATAAATAAATTGGATTAAATATGGTATCAACTCAACGGAGTTCTCAATCATTGTTAATGGAGAAATAAATTGATTATTTAAGTCTATAAATAGAGTGATAAAGGAGATCTAATATCTCATATCCTATTTATTCTTGTAGAAGAATACATCACTAGGGAAATAAAACAACAAGCAGCTTGATTATTCATTGCCTTACCTATGAAAATGACTTCCTTGTCTTCACTAATGGCTCTGTAAATAATATTAGCAAAATTGGTGCCTTTCTTAAATAATATGAATTATGCTCAAGCCAAAAAATTAACAATGAGAAAATAATCATTATAGCACCTATCAAAATTACTCAAACAAGAGCTAGTATCCTCACAAGATTGATTGGGTTCAAACATGGAAATTTTTTATTTACATACCTTGGGATCCTTATACACTCAAATAATAAATCTCATGTCTATGATCATCTAGTGGAAAAGGTCTAAACAAAAATAGTAGACTAGGATAGTGAAATATTATATTTGGAGGAATACACATCTTGATTCAAACTATGCTAATGGCTATCCTAATATATTATCTTCAAAGTTGTCTCCTACCTATGGAAATTATTGCCATACTTGAAAATATGCAAACGGTTATTATAGGGCTCTAAAAAAGATAAGATTTCCTCAAACTATGCATCATAAAGCTCATTGTATAAACCTTGTACCGAAGTTGATCTCAACATTAGAAGTCTAAAAGAGTTACATACTGTACTTCCTTATAAAAATTGGTTCAAATTCATAGAAAACACTTCTCTTCGGGCTAAATTCATGAACTATCTTTATTGTGCCAATATTCAAACTCTATTAGCTCAACAACCTACCAACAACTCCAAAATATGGAGAAAATTAGAAAACATTAGTGACATTATTAAAAAATTTACATCTTGGATAGTATGCAGAGGTAAAATTAATTTTTAGATGGTGTGATAAAAATCTTTCTTCCCATTCTTTTCATCTTTACCAATCTTAGAAGAACTAATAGATCAGTTTTGGAAAGATAGAAACTAGGACCCAAACAAGCTTAGATTGTTGGTTCACCCTCATATATAGAAAATAATTTTAGAACTGAACTACAATCAGATTCAGTTGATTAATAGATGGTCTCTCTATTTCAATGAGAAATTCAATCCCAATACAACTTAGCTTGAAATAAGAGGAAAAAAAGAACAATCCAAATTGTTCTAAAACTATGGAACAACATCACCCCTAAGAAATGTTCTTTTCTGATATGGAGACTAATGAAAAAAATGGCTATCGATTGAGTCAATGCATAGAAGACACTTCTCTTTAGCCTCTAAATGCCAATTCTGTAAAGATATTAAATCATCAAAACACGTATATGTTGAATGCAAAATTGTTTGGGTCATTTATAAACTTTTTTCTGGGCCGTTTGGAATACATATCTCCAAACATGTGACAATAACCCACCTTATAAGATCCTGGTTTTGGTCAACAAAAATAAGACACGTATAGAACTATCTTACCCCCAATCATATGTTAGTCTATTTGCAAAGCTAGAAATAAAGCAAAATACCAAGGAATGTTTACAACTCATTAGTCATCAATAATTCAAATTATTTATATAACCTTCAAGCTAGACAATGCAAACTTATTTAAATCTGCATACTTGAAATGAGACAACAACATTACCTCAAATCTTCGCTGCTACTTTAACACAAACAAGACAGGTGCTTGTATATTAGTCAAATGGGCACCTCCTATGGGAAACATAATCAAACTCAAGACGGATGGTTCTAGTACATCAATCGGAGAATCAAGTTGTGGTGGGATCTTGAAAGATAACAATGGAGAAATATTTCTGACCGGTGGAAGATAATATGGAAAATAATCGACCTTGCTAGCAGAATGTAGAGCATTTATAGATAGACTACTAATATGTAATGCAAAAAACATAACTAACTAGAAATCGAAATGGATACAATGAATATAATAGAAATAATTGCAAACACGAAATCACCATGAATTATGATATCTTTAATCGAAAGTGGTATAAAAAAACTCAGATCTAGGATGGCTCTTCATCATAGTTTCAGAGAGTAAAATCAAGTTGCTGAACAAATAGCTAAAGAACCTCTAAAAAATATTAGACTTCATAAAAAACACAACTCCAACCAAATTCGGTGTTATCGTATTCCCAGAAAGTCTAGATGTAGATTATCAAAGACTGGAAGACTAAATAATATCATTCAATAGTTTGGAATAAAAATTGTATCTTGTCATGAATAAGAAGCTACAAAGAAAAAAAGGCAATCAATTAAAAAAATTACAACAAGAAAGAGAAGAGAACAGAATTAAACACAACCTTTTCATGGCAAAACTAACAGATGAGACACGAATTCATGAAAATAATTTTAGAGAAAAATTACTTGGATCTTCAACTCGAAGGGAAGCCATCAGCAAAAATCTTCTCCCCATACTCCATCTAGATATCTCTCAATATTCAAATTCAAGCACATGATAAAGACAAAAAAAACTTCTAGAAACAAGATAAATTTTCAACTGAAAATAAATAAAACAAACTTAAGAAGAACTCAAATATTGGTTACTCGCACGATACAAGGAAATAAAATAAAATATAAAACCAAAACCCACACCAATTCCACTTTCAGTTTCAAATAGATATCACTCGATTGAGATCTGAAGCTCTACAACCATTATTTCTTTTACTATTTTGTAGCATTTTGATTTTGGAAAATCAACTTCGTTGTTAAAATAATTTGTTGATACTCGATGAATATTTTTGCAGTTTGGTATAAAATATTATTTATGCATAATATCTTGACATTTCTTTAATATTGTGTGAATTATGTAAGGAATTATTTTATATAATATGCACAAAATATTAAAACATCATTACATATAAAAATAAAAATTATCGTCGAGTTTATAATGCATAAACTGTATTAAACTTATCGAACCCAATAATTTAAGATTCTCTTTTTCAAAATAAAAATATTATTGTTGCAATTTTAAAAAAAATGTCATTAATGACGTTTCATTTTTCTTTTAAATTATTTAAAAAATTAATGAATTAAAAAATGATTGTAAACTTTCAATTTTATTTTTAAATTTTGATATCAAAATAAAAAAATTAGTGAATATAATAATATAAAAAGTTAAGAAACAAAGGCCATGGCCTTTACCGCCTCACCAACCTTCACTATCTTTAGTCTAGTGTCTTTTTTGAATGGTCATCATGGCTGGAGAAATACCCAAAAGGAAACATTTATTAGATTCTCCATCAACAGTTCTAATCTTTATTCTATTCACCATCATCAAACAACCTTTCTCCTGTTCCTAAGAATAGAGGCTTAATCCATATTTATGATACTTTGTATTCTATACAAAATTTATTGGAAGCAAACATATCCATGCACTTCCAACAACAAAGGACACCCTGAATAAGATTCTCGTGTTGCAACCTATTGAACTAAAAAATAATATGATCTTCAACAACAATACACCAACTCACCAATCATCTCAGACTGTGCAAAGAACATGCAACAGAAAATTGTATGATGATGCAATAAGAAACAAAGAAAGGGAAATCTATCATGACAATGTACATATTCAACACAAAGGGACTACAAGAGCATAAACTTCACAAAACAAGATAATAAAAATCTTTTATCCATTTCTACATTTACTTTTATCGTTAAGTTTTCATTTGGTAGACCTCAACTGGAGGTAATCCATAAATTTCTTGATAATTTTGGTCTCCTGAGTGTTTATAATGTCTCTCTATGAGACCCTAGACACGTCCTAATAAAACTAAACCAATTGGAAGACCTCAAAGAGCTATGAAAATGTAATATCGGGTCCATTGGTGAGTATTCATTAAGACTCCTAAAATGGTACCCAACATTCAATCCTAGTATTGAATCACCAATTATTCCGGTTTGAATCATTTTTCCAGACTTTTTTGAATGTATCTTTAACCAGGATACCATTTGTAATATAGACAATGCCTTAGAAACTCTATTATCTATCTAGATTCCTCCTAAGACTATGGTTAATCTAAATTTTTGCAAATCCTGGATAAATTTGAATATTTTCGCAACTCTAATTCACAAAGTTTAGATTGATTTTGGAGAACAAAATGGTTTCTAAAAATAAATCATCTACGATGATATGCTTTTTTATTGTATAGAATGTAAACATATAGGCCATAAATCAATATATTATAAGAAATTAGTACCAAATAAAGAAAGACAATCCTCTAAGACTAACCAGACAAATCCTAACTCCTTAGCCAACCAAACCAAACCTTAATCTCAAAAAAGCTACATGGATTCCAAAAGTAAAACCCATTATAATTGATGACAAGAAAATAGATGAAGACCACAGAAAAAGGACATCTCACCCACTATGATATCCACTCATTCCTCAAAAAACATTAACAAAAATACTTTAAAGTTAATACAAAAAAGGATGACGAAACTATTGATATAATTCTTGATATATATCAATATGTCCAAGCCATTACTTCAGCCCCATTTGAGGAAATAAACAAATAAATACATGGATCTCTACATACTATTAAATTAGATTCAATCATTACCTCGTCAAATGACTTTGACAACTTGGCCACTAACTTAGACTCACCCAAACTAACATCAACTGGAAACCTCTCTTCATCTAACATCTTTAATAAAATGATTGAAAAAGATATTAAAAAGGTGAGAACTAAGAATAACAAGATTAAACCATTTAAAAGTATCTTTAATACCAAAATATTCTGCTTTAAAGGGTCACGTAGACCCTTTAATGTTATCCCTAAATGACAATATTAATCCTAAACTGGAATGTTCGTAGTGTGGCTAACAAAGGATTTACAAGGATAATTAAATCAATAGTTAAGGCTGAAAAAATAGATTTCGTTGCTCTTCGGGAGCAATGATAGTTGTGGATAAATTAGATAAGTTTACTGAGTTTCTAGGTTTTCACTTAAGTTCTGACAACACAAACAATAAATTTTGGATACTATGGAAAGATGATTACCAAGTGAATATTATTCTTAATCGTGATCAATTTATACATATGAAAGTTAGTCACCATTTCCTAAACAAAGACCAGCTGGTTACAGCTGTATATGCTAAATGCATTAGAAATCATAGACTGGATCTCTTGAATATTGATAAGACTTTGGAATAACTAGTAAGGAGAGATTTTAATGTCATTTATAATTCTGATAAACATCTAGCTTGCTCCACCATTTGTATTAGAAGTCTGGATGGATACAATGGTAACCTACCCATAATGTTATATATGATACTGCTATTAGCCTTAAGCTGAATCTCTCAAAACCTGGCATGACTTTAGACATATTAGCCTTTGTACTATTTTAACAGAATACTTTCAAAAATTATCAATGAGAAGCTAACTACTCTATTACCTAAAATCACATTTTATGAACAAGGTGGATTCTTAAAGGGTAGGAACATCTACAAGAACATCTTATTAACCTAAGAATTGACCAAGGAATTAAACAAGAAAACTAGATATGAGAATATCATTTTTAATATCGATATGACAAAAGCATTCAATAGGTTATCATTGAGTTTTATCCTTCATATAATAGAAGTCTTTGGTTGCCATAATAAACTCTTAGAGCTAGTTAGGAAAGGTATTTTATGAGTAAGTTTTTCAATACCCATAAATGGAGAACTTCATGGCTTCTTCAGATCTAGCAAAGGTGTAAGACAAAGAGACCATGTGTCTCCTAGTTCTTTTATTAAAAAACTATACAATGACAATAGATAAATGAATTATATGACTAGGAGCTCAATGGTTATACTTTGATTGGCATTTGTTGATGATTTTCATAATCTTTGCAAATGGTTCATCCAAGAACATCAAAAGCATTACACTTTCTTGCATCATTATCAAGATATTTCAGGTCAACTAATTAACCAAGAAAAAACTTCATTCAAAACATCTACAAGACTACCTCAAAATAAAATCAACTTAATAGAATCCTTAACAAGCTTCAAGCATAGCAACCTGCCCCTAAAATATCTTGGTATTATTATTCATCCAAGTAACAAGGCATGTTACTTTGATGAGCTAGTCACTAAAATTAGAAATAAAATCCAAGACCGGGACAGTAAGATATTATCTTTTGGAGGTAGGTTGATTCTAATCCAATCAGTTTTGATGGTTATCTCATTCTACCATGAACAAAACTACCTCATGCCTAAAAATATCATCTCTAGAATTGAAAGGTTACTAAACAGATTCTTATGAGGTATAACTGAACATAAGCAATATGTAACTTGGTCAAAATGGCATAACCTATGTAAACCTTGTGAGGAAGCATGACTAAACAGTAGAAGATTTGAGGACTTACAAAAATCATTTTCATGTAAACTTTGGTTTGAATTCAGGGAATAAAAATCATTATGGTCTATACATATGCATTCTAAATAATATGTATCTCAACACCCTTTACAAATTCAAGCCACATTACAAGGGTTCAAACCTTAGAAAAGATTACAAAGTATAATAAATTTTGCTTAAAGTTTTATATACTAGAATGTGGGTAATTGAAACATAAATTTTCGGTTAGGAAATGGTGCCACACTTACCCCTTCATCATCTTAACAGATGACCCAGTTAATTGTTGGTATCAAGAAGACAAAATAAAAAATTAATGGCTTGAGGGATATTAGAATTTAGATAAACTTAAGGTTGTTGTCCTCTCCTCTAATATCAGGAGAATTAAGAAAGTAACTTTACATGAAGATAAATATAACTCAATCTACTAGTCATTATCTAACAATGGTAAAGATACGTGGAATATTATTAGAGATCAAGGCCAGTTTTCTAAACTCTTCAAAAAGATAAAGAACAATGTAACTCGTAAGAAGTGTTCATTCACTCCTCAGAAGTTGCTTAATGGTTGAATTTCTGTTGGCCTAAACTAGTAAAAAAAATAGCATAGAATTTATTACTCATTTATTTGTAAACTGCTATATATCATGCGATGTCTCGAAGCAATTTTTAGGCTTATTTGGCATCCCAATTAGTAACCCCATAACTCTTCATCATCTTATTAGATGTTGGTTATAATCCACAATAAAGGTCATACACATCTGTACCATTCTCTCACCAATAATTTGCTGGGTTATTTGGTCTTCTACAAATATAACCAAGTTCCAAGACCACAAAATTTGTGACAAAACTAAATTGACAATATTATGTTCATTATATCTAGGCTTGACGTGCTAAACTCTTTAAAAAAATCCTATTGGCATGGTGACACAAAGATAACCTATGACCTTGGTTGTTTTCATCAATTAACCAAAAAGTAAGGTCATTGCTATTAAATGGATACCACTAATAAACAATAGGTTCAGACTGAAAGTGGATGGCGCATGTCTTATTAATGGTGAATCTAGTGCTGGTGGCATTATGAGAAATAACAAGGGTGATTTACTCTTTGCCTTTTGAAGAATCTATGACAAGCAGACCTTTATATATCGGAATCCAGAGCACTCCTAAATGTTCTACTATTATGCAAATAAAATGATCTCTATTAAAAACTGATTCTTTCATGGTTTTTGAAATGTTATAGGAAAAGCTCCTTGATTTATGATTTTTATAATTAATTGTGGTAGAAAAGTTATCTCTCCAATTATAAACTTCATACACATATAGAAAGAGCAAAACCTAGTGGCCGAATAGATGTAAATTTTTCAATTAGCACCTTCGAAAAAATGTAAAATTTCAAACTGTATTTATATATGAGATAATTTTTAATCAAAATTATTTAATTACTAAAAATCTCACAGATTTATTCATAAATAGTTTTATTTTTTTCCTTAAAAATATTAAAAGTATAACCATTATTAAAATTTCAAAAAATAAACAGAAGCTAATAAAATAGTTGATATTTTGGATCCAACATCCTAGCTGTCCACTTTTATTTACAATATCCAAATGGTATTATATATATATATATATATATATATATATATATATATATATATATATATATATATATATAACACCTTACATTTATTAGAAATGAATCTAAAAAGATGGCAGCATTTCATTTCACGACTTAAAATAATTGATTAAAAAAAAGCAAACTTATCACGAATAGTAATCAAGTACAGCTTACATAAGCTAGTGGTCGGAAATGCTCAAAACATAGCGACCCGGCTCAAATATAATGATGAATGCATAGTTTGTATCAACAAATTGAAATTAGATAATAGTTCTATAATTTTGTCTATGTCGGGGAGTATAAAATTATATATCAAGTTGGTGTAACATTAAATGAAAGATTGAATTATTGAATAGAATAATAATGAGACCAAATAGAAAAAAACAGGTGATAGAAACACAACCATGCGTAGTAGTAAAGTGTAAAGCGTAAAGTAAAGTAAAGGTAATTGAATCAAACAAAATCGTCAACGGCCCCCATCTATACACGTTGACATTTCGCTTTCTATGCTTTCGTTTATCCGTACCGTTGGTGTACCGTTGTGGCGTTACTTGCATTTACTACTACTACGAAAACCATTCCGTTTTGCTCTTCAAAGTCGGCTAATGGAGGAGTTATTTTAATTGATAGCTAAGGCTTACGCGTGTTTTATTTCGCACCGTTCAAAATATCAATTTATTATTATTACTATTATTTAAGTTCAATTTTCAAGAATCGGATTAGGTGAGAATTAATCCACATTTGAGAGAGGGGACATCGGACGTCACTAGTTACGTTTATAATATAAACTATATTTATTAAATAGGGTATACAATTTGAGTTGAAGTATTCACGAGACGGGTTGAATCAGTGATAAGGTTTAATCTGGAACTTTTCGGTGCGAGAATGTGAGGGGTGGGGTGAATTCGAATTAGACGAATGGAAACAAAGATAAATCCAATTAAAAAATAATAATTTTAAACACATATTTCTATTATATCGTTTGTATTTTTTATTTATATTACGGTTAGATGTTACTCTCTTTATTTATTCCACGTGATTAAGATATAAAAACTAAAATGGTATCGTCGGTTGATCTGATTATCATCTTTGATGAGCGGTTTTTATGGTAGTGTTTAAGTTAATTTTCATAAAACACTGATACATTATAATGACGGTTCGTTTTCAGACTTTCCGAGCAAAACAGTTTTTATCGATACATTCGGTCAGTTTTGTGTTCGTCCAATCTTGAATGAGTTGGGCTCGGCATCGTATATTTTATCTTTAGAATTTTTACCTGTGCAGATTAGTCTCATGCTCGCGTTCGGTTTCAAGTGCGCTCAGTCTTAAACCTGTTCTGTTTGGCTTAAACACTTATTTCCAGTGCGCTCGGTCTTAGATCTGCTCTGCTTGGTTTAAACGCTTATCTTCTCTTTGTTATTAGTATGAGTGTGTCCATTCCTGATATGTCCCGTTTTTTTCTTGGTTTATCTTTTGCTCTGCTATGATCCTTTGTATTTAATGGGTATCCACTACATTATCAACAATCACGATTAATCATTTTAATTATTTTATTATATATATATATTATAAAATAATTAAAATAATATATAATTTAACCAATTTTTCATCTAATAAAATATAAAATTAATTAATGGCGTCTAACTCTCGAATTTTAGTTAAAAATAATATATATTTTTATTAAAATTTGTAAAAGAGTTCGTTCAAACTAAAACTTTACAAATATCAAATATAGAATTTATATATTTATCAATAGTTCATAAACTATAATTTTATTTATAAATAAAAACCTATTATATAGTATTATTGTTGTATTTTTATTGTTTTTTAAATAATTTTTAATCTTTTTAAACGTTATATTTTAATATGTATATCTTGCTCTCAACAAGTTACATTTTTTATTGTGATTGTGTGTGGCAATCGACTCGTTTGCATAATGTTTTTTTCAAAACCACATAGAAATCAAAACTCTGGTCTTATCAGGTTTGAAAAGTTAAATATAACTAATCTACTATGTCAAAATATTAAACTTCTAATGGTGTGGGTGTGTCATGCACAAAAGAAACAATATTAATTCGGCTTTAGCCTTTCGGGTTGGAACACATGAGACCTTAGGTGGCCACCCTCTTAGCTGCAACAATGCTCTTCACAAACTAAACTGAATCGTTCAAAAACTAAACAAGGGTCACGCTCAGAGATCTTATGTTATGGCTATCATGATAACTCCAACGAAGATGCTCATAATCTAATTTCCTCAATAACATGGTATTGTCTTTTTTATCACTCCTCATGGCAGGAGCACATAAAACACCACCCTTTGAAGATATTTTGAAGGCACAACACTTCGGGGACTGATCTGAACAGAGATCAATAGGTTTGAGTGAATACCATCAACGCATACATTATCACTATTGTTCAATGAACCAAACTCATATTTACCATCAAATATGATGATGCATCCATACAGTCCAAACCTGGTAACAAAGCGAAAAAAGGTCAATCAGATTATCAAATAATGTTAATGAATGCTTTGTTCAACATTTGGACGCCTCTCTTGGGCGCACAATTGTTAGAGAAAAAACAAAAATATTTTAGTATAAGATTTAGCTTACAAGTTCAATCATTATCAATGTACGATAGGACGGGTGATCCCGAGCATCACATCAAACAATTCCAAAATGAGATGCTCAAATTTGGTATGGATGAGAGGTTCATTTTTTAGTCTTATAGGTGATATTTTGAAAAAGTATTTTAACGTCATTCAACCGGTTGTCTTCGAGCTCAATCCATACTTTTGAACCTCTCTAGACAATGTTGAAATATTAGTTTATTATGAACAAATTAATTAGGAAAGACATGAATTACATTATCAATTGCAAGTATAATCCTAATGAAACCATGCACAAGTACTCAAAAAAATTCATTCAAACAAAGAATTTTTTTTGGAAAGTTATGGTCTCATGTCATGCGTTTCCTATAAACGAAGTATTCCCCGACCTCTTGGTCGCATATAGGATGAGGTAAAAGGCTATAAACTTTGGTCAAATCATAGCTCGGGTCAAGCAGAAGATCACAATTGAAGAAACCACGCGTGTGATGATACCGAGAAAGAAAATTATTTATCCTTCTTATTATACAATCTATGTGCAGCCTAAATATTTTCTCATTTCTTTAATCCAAACAGGTAAACATGTTACCAAACACTCATAATGATAAAAAACAGAAATTATTGACATTAGAATAAAAGATCCATGATGCCTTACTATCCTTTTCAAGTCATCATAGTCACAAGTGAAATGAGGGTAGGGAATCCAAAAAAGTGAACCAAGATTTGGTTGATATGTTTAACCTTAAGGTTAAGATACGATCATTTGGGAAGATATGGTGATTATTGAGAGACCACCTCCTCAATAATAATTCATACTATAATTTTGTTTGGTTTCGAATACAGCTATTCGTTATAGGAAGGGTATAATGACATAGTTTTGCATGTTCGTGGTGTTGCATATTCGACTTATTCGAGGAGGTTCAGCCTTTGGTACCAACGAATGATTAGTTTGATTTTATTTTAAAATCAGAGAAGCTCGAGCCTTAACAAATTATTGGAGGTTGAATGAACCTCATATTTCAGGAGCCTGCACTTTCATGTCTATAATATTTATAAAATTTATTAGGATTTCTAAATTATTTTAAGGTTGATATTTAATTTAATTTTTAGAACCAGACTGAATCTTTGAGTCGGTCATATATTATGGTTATAACTTTGGTGAGCTTCGTGTATTAAGTATTCAAGCCTTTATGTTATTGAGAGTATATGTGAGCTTTGTTATTAGAGTGAATGGAATCCCAAGATATTTAAAAGGGATGTTTCTTTGTCTAAATCCAGTCAATCCATGTCGATATTGGGCATTTATGAGAGTCTTAAAGTGGTGTTCAACAAATATTCCAATATCATTTTGTTCAATGATCCACCTATCCCTTGAATTTTATTTTTGTGTCTTTTTTTAACATAGTTATGGAAATGTTAACAATTTTTGTCACAACTTTATATCTAAGATACTTCAATTTTCCCTAGTAGGTTGTTTATATCACCAACAATCGTATATGTAAATCTTTGGCTTTGGATAAGTTGATTTTATCCTCAGTGTTTTGACTAACTTCAAAGCAATGTTCTACGAATTGCACTTCATCTTCATATTTAACTGTAGAACCAAATATATTTCTAAAAGTTGTTAAAGTTCATTCCTTAGTTTTATTCTTTTCATTTTGTTCCAAAAAATAAACATGAGGGAGCCATATATGTCTTCTTTCTAACTTTGTACTATAATATTAAGAAAATATATGTGTTGAAACCAAATATTCTGAAACTTAAGAAAACTTAAATCAACTGAGATGTTGATGCATATAGAGGTTCGGTCAGAACCAGTCATGTCTAAATGTTTAATCTTAGTGGTGTTTCAAAATAACTTAACCAAGATGGGTTATATATATTTTTATCAAATTATTCTAATTTGTGATTGTTTGACCATGCAAATCTAGATCCTGTGAATCCACCATCAACTAGTGAACAATCCTGCATAACATTATTGAAGTCTTCCAAACTTCGCATACATAGAGTAGAGCAGAAAAGTTGCTCATGTGAGTTTTTGATAGCGTTAAAATCTCTCATTAATACTCAAGGTTCAGTATCATTTGATATAGTCTCGACCCCATCACAAAGAGCAATTATTAAATCCGTAGTGTGTTTAGAATAGACAACTGTAGTTAGGACTTGCCAAAAGATGAGTGGTTGACATTTAGATGTAGAAATTGATTATGATTAGTGATAATTTCAATTTTAAAACCTTTTTTTCCAAAAGATCTAGATCTTGTTGGTTAGGTTAGCTTTGTTTTATTGAAATCCAACTGTACTTGTCATATATTCAAGATTTTCTACTAATATATTAGGTTTTTATATAACAATCGATTCAACTGTTTCATATATATATTTAGAGTTTAGAGCCGTTTGATAGTTCATTTGTTCCAACTCCTCTCGCATTCCAGTTAAGGATTGTGAGGGTCATATATAATTACCTTCAACATGTATTGAAGACCATTGAGTATTGAAAACTTGGATTGGTTTTTGATCTTGAGTGTCATGATATATTTTTATTTTTTATTTTTTTCCTGATGATATCTCTGAATTGTTAACAGTGTGCTATTAAGAGAACGTTAGGTTGGAAGGCTACCAGTTGTGGTTTTTTGTGGAGATAATATATTTTTCAGGGGGATAAATGGCATAATATAAATGGATTAATTCTGAAACACCTATCAAGGTGAGAGCTTCTATCATTTCTGCTCCCGATACTTCTTCATGTATCATAATAGAATATGGTTTAGGATTATGGATTTTGACACCAAATAGACTTGATTCGATTAATGTTTGATAATTTTGTTGGGTATTCTTATGCTTTGATTCTTTAACAATGATAGAATTAATTTTTAGGACCCAAGTTTCCTATTTAGGATGGGGGATACTGGGTTGTTTGACTAAGGGATATCTTGATTTTGTTTGTTAGAAAAGGAGTTGTTCTCTTGGTATTAGCTAGATTTTTTATAGGGCATTGTGTTATGTCCTAAGTGTTGACATTATGAATAATAGTAAGATATGTCACCATTCTAGATTAGTTACCAGAATTCTTCAGCATTCAAGTGTCTGTGTTATTTCCAAAACCAATCCAGATTTGAGGAATAAGTTTTTTAGAAACATTTAACTCAACCAGGGCCTTGTAGACATTAAATGTAGCTCTATTTTTCTGAGGAACCCACAGTTTTAAAAAGGTTTCACCAATGACTTATGTTATAGATGTGATATGCTCTTAATTGTACATAAATTCCTGCAGGTTTAGAATGGAGATCCATATTGGACAAATAGGTGAATAAATTTTTATGTCAACGAATTGAGTGTATTTAAGGAGTTTTATCTGGAATTAATCAATAAACCAATTTGATATTTTTTAAGGTTTTAGTGTAGTCATAAAAATTGTAGAGTTCTACCATGATATGTTTGGAGTCCTCAAAATAATAGAGTATATTCATCAATAAAGCCAAAGTTTGATAGGAATTTCTAAATAAATTTCAGCTGAGGTTTTCCATGTGAAAAATTGCATACCAAAGTGTGTTTTGACTTGGATAATAAGGTTTTTTCAACTTATAGAGAAAGTAATTTCTGGTTGGTTATCCTTATGGTGTATTAGAGGATTTGTTCTTATAAATAATATTGGATCTTTTTTATGATTTCATCATAATCATATATATTATTGACTATGTTGTTGTTGCAGGTTTGTTTGTTGCGTGAGACATGAGGATGGGTTAATGATAAGGTTATTATCACGAGGAGACGAGTCTTGGTCAGTTATATGAGTGGAGGATCCATGGTGATTATAGGAGTTGAGGCTGGATCCGAGCATAGTAGATAAGTTTTAATCAGCCAGTCTATGAGTGGTTATTTATTTTGTGTAGAGAAGATTGGTGTCAAATGAGGTCTTGTTGGAGGGTGGAAATGAGGTGTGGAGAAGCTTCCTCCGTTCATCTCACCAGAGAATGATGGTTAGGGTGGTGGTTGGTCATTATAAAGGGATATGATTAGGCTCATAATTTTAACCTTTATTTTTTTTAGAAGTTCGGTCTAATTATAATTATATATAAATAAATAATTATATTTTTTTTCTAAACTATTTGTTAATTGTTATTTTGTTGAAGCATTATATTTGAGGCATTTTATGACAAGAAATGTTTGGTTTTATTTTTGTTAAGTATATGCGTTAATGAGATATATAAAATATTTCCTAATCTCTTTTACGATAAAAAAAACTATATATAATGGCTCAATTTGATGTCTGAAACTTCCTTAACGTGGAGGTTAAATTAGGTTTACACACTTTAACAATTAACACCCTTCCAATATACATAACAATTCGAATATGGTTCATACACTTCTATTATAATTTATTTACCTTGTTAAACATCTCTTTGGTTATCAATATGACATTTATATACAAATCAAACAAAACTAAAAAAACATATATATTTTTGGATTATCTAAATAGGATAAAATGATATGCATGATTTATTAAATAATATCTAAAACTTGATTTTTTTTATTAATACTTAATAAAATATAATTATCAATAACTATAACAAATATATTTGTTAATTCTCCTCCAATAATTAGATATTTTTGTGATATTTTTAATATTATTTATTTAAAAAAATTGTGAATCCCTATCAAAATAAAACATTATTCGCTAAACACAATACTAATAGTATTTACTAATAGATCTATTCTCTAAGAATAAATATAATCCTCTCACTTCTTTGTCTTATTTTTTTTTGTCGAATCAATTACTCTCCGCACTATCTCAATGCTTTCTCTCACATTTTATTTTTATTCTCTCATTGTTTTTTCCTTTGCTATTTCTTCAAAACCAGTTAAATCAAAGACTCTTCAAATATACATAGATAATTTCAACTACGAGCAGCACCACAAACAACCACCGAATAACTCATCATCATCTACGTTTTGCGATTTGGAACCCTAACCCTAATCAACCATGGCAAACCAATCCATAAGACTCTTACATCGATGGCGTTTACCTTTACTATAACCTTACTTTAGTTTGAAGTTTGAAAATAAATGAAGCATCACTGAAATGGGATTGCTTGTGACTCATGTTCTGGCCAAGTAATTTATATTTTTTTAACCGAGATGCAGCTCTCTAGAACTTTATCTCTAAAAATTGCTGAACTTTCTACTATTCAGGTTCTTGATCTTACTATAAACGTATTTTCTAGTAAAATTCCGAAAAACTTACACTTTTATTCTCAACTTGTTCAGTTAGCTCTTTATCATAATGTCATTTTCGATCAGATTCCATATGAATTAGGATATTAAAAAAATCTAAATTTTGTTTATTTGTGGAATAATAATCTCAATGGAAGTATACTTGAGAGTAATTGTCATTGTAAGTCAATATTAGAATTTTGTGTGATTTTCAACAATCAAGCTTGTAATATCCATGAACATATTCAAATTTTCATAGCCTATAGTGACAAGTTATCCGATTACATACCAATTTTAATAGGTAATTTGTAACCTTTAAAAAACTTAGACTTAGACTTGAGTCAAAGCCATTTAGCATGAAAGATATCGATACATACAAGAAGTTTTTCAATTTTAAAGAACCATCTTTTATTCGACAATCCATCCAAAGATATAATATATATATATATATATATATATGCAAATATGACGAATAAACAACGATAAAAAAATATTAACAATAAATTTGTTATAACAATCACGAAAGAATAGAATTCTCAATTAATATATATATATATATATATACATGTATACGCACACAACTATAAGGAATAAACAACAGTAAAAGAAACATTGGCAATAACATTGGTATAACAATCATGAAAGAATAGAATTATAAATTTATATACAAATAAATATACAAATAAATACAATTGTCATTAAGAATGTAAGAGAGTATCATATTCTAATCCACTTCAGACACTATAAACAGATATGCAATCTGCAACCATAGTATTCGAAAGAATATTGGAAACATACCTTTGAACAAACAAATTTACAGTTATGTATGTAATCTATCTCATCATCACGCTAAGTATGTGCTATTACAGACACGTTCATTTCAATGTCAATAACTTGAACTCGATTTAATGAGAAAATAAGTATTTAATTTATTTTGGAGCATAAAATATATAATTTATAATTTTAAGGTTATACTATAATTGATAGATCTGATATAGACATTTCAAGTTTTCTATTTTGAGATATCGCATTTTTCGAGGAACCCTATATATTTCCGGAGTAAAGGATCGTCAACAAGGGATTTATAGTACACTCTAAATTCTTATCCAAGACTTATATCATTTGATATCATGTGAAGTGTATTGCTAGCCCAATAAAAAAAATTTGTAAGGGGATTGGAGCAAACTACCATGAGATAAAAGATATTATTTTAAAGCGATTTGATTTGATATTATTTATCCAACGTCCAATATTGAAGTCAGTTAATAAGTTTTCTTTGACTTTGTCTGTCTCCACAAATAATTCGAAATGCTTTGACTTTTTTAGAACAAGTCTGGGTCAAATAGCAATGATTTGAAACATTTGTTTTAAAATATTCCAGAAATCGTATGAATATGTAAGATTAACGATTTCAAATCCTAGTAGAAACATAAGAGCAACAGATACTTAATATAAAAGTGAGTAACTAGAATTATGTACTCGATCTAATAGATACATATAGATTTTTTTGGAAAGTCATATTCGATGAAAGTTGTATGTGCCGTTTGAAGAGAGATCTTTACATCTATTAAGATCCACCCTATGAGGTCCAAAATCTAAAATAAAATATTTTGTACCTTATATATAGAAAGCTGATTTTTGAATTCATCTCATACTCCCGTCAAGTCGAGTACTCAGCTTTTAAGTTTGACTAGTACTTTTTACATATTTTTATAAAGTAAAAAAATTTATCAATACCACTAATAAAAGTTTTAAGACCACGATTGATCATGAAATAAATATATGAAAAAAATTATGTCGTATCAACTTATAATTTATATAGCATATATCTTTTTTTTAATCGGTACAAACCCATATTTGAGATCCCAATGTGAAACAAAGAAAATTTAATTATAAGTTGGGGTAGATACACATATGGATATAATGAGAAAGAAAAAAGAATGTGTGACGGTTCATAATTTGAACGATTATTTGATCTAATGAAATGTTAAAAAGCGTTTGTCGATGTTATTTTTTTAAAACTTTTAAAGATCACCAAAGTAATATAAACCCAATGATTCCATATTAAATGATTTCGAAATAAAGATTTTTTTTTTTTTCATTTTGTATGTCTTTAATAAATTTTCTCAACAATTAAATCAGAATGGACAGAGATTCTAAATGAAAGAAACAAAAATAGAGTTAGAGACTATTTAATAAAATAAATTCCGATTATTTTATACTTAACTATTTGGTAACTCGACTTAAGTTATGAGAGTATAAATATTTTTTATTTTCTTTAAAAAATTATACTTAAATATCTAATTTATTGGATAGATTTATCACTCTATTTGATATTTTTGTTTTATACATAGACATACCTTATGATCCTTTTTTCCTTGACCCGTACGAAGAGAAAGTCTCTTTTATGTTTCTATGAGGGATTATTTATTTATATGTATTCGAATAAGCCATTTATCGAATTATTACAATTAATACTTGGTCTCGTATAGAATGAAGATATCTTAGGAAAGTGGGCTTCTAGAATTCGATAAATAAAAATTAATGGATTTTTTTAATATACTACTTTATTAAAAGACGATCAAGCTGCACGAAGTGTTCATGATATTTTAACAAACGTGAGGATTTTTACAGACCTTAGTAGTATTTTTAATAATACTAAATATAATTAAAGAAACAAAAACAATAAGGGAAAAAAGTTTGTGGATGATTCATATATAGCTTTGTATACATGTACGACATAAATCGAATTATTTATTATGTCATAAAGACTTTTTTTTTATATAATCAACAATAAAGTTTCATTTTCTCCTTAGATTACTTAAATATGTTTATGAAATTAATACTTTTATATAAATCTTCAAACAACTAATTCAAACATTATTTTGTGAAAACATCAAAATCCAATCACGTGGATAAAATAAGAAGTTCATTATATACCACAAAACCAATAACTCATATAGACAATCAACCCAAATAACTAAAAGGTGTAATTGTTATCGAGTCAAACAAAAATTCAATCAACCTAAAATTATGTATAAACTATATATCAATCAATCACGAAACCGAATCAAAGAGATATATACTATATCTAATTATATCAAACTAATCTCAAGATTAAAGATAACAAACTAAATGTATAAAGTAAGAGAGTGTCGCTCACACGAAAACTATACAATATATACAACATTAGAAACTTCAATTCACAACTAAAGCAATTCGGAAAGAGAAAGTAACCTTGGGGTTGAGTGGATACTAGAATTAGAAAAGCTCACTATCCATTTTTAGTTAAGTTTTGGTTCAATTTTTCCAATATTGTAATGAACAACTAAGTAAACCTATCGAACAACAAAACAATTTTTTTATGAATCTTAATTTCTAAAAAAAAAACTATATTTTAAAAACGAGTTCTCGTTCCCCGATGATGTTAATGAGCTTAAACATTGTTCGAAATTAGTATTTAGGTCGGATCCTTTGACGTAAGACTTTTCTAGTTTTTTTTTAAAAAGGATAAAAATCTACGATCTTTAAAATTTGATGTTTATATTAGTTAGTAAAACAATTAAGAATATTTTATAGTAAATAGAATTAATTTGAACATACATATTGATATCATCATTTTTTTTATAGATTAAAATAATTAAGATATACGTCCGATTTATTTTTTTATTTTAAATAGTACGACTAAATCCATGAATGATATTTTTTTAATATTTTAATTTTGCTAGATTAAATTATAAAATATTGGTTAAAATGTATTGTGAACCTAAGTTAAATATAAATTTCTAAACTTAAAACTCAAGTTCAAATATAAAATGTAATTTTTTGAAATAACGTTTAAAACAATATCAATTCCAACATAAAATTAATTACAAATGAAGAATAAAATATTTATTTTTTAATTGGTCGTATCTTTTACTACTGTTATATATGCGTATAAGAATTCAGTTTGGGTGTGTTTTTTCTACTCGTTAGAAATTAACAAACATATCCAAATCAATCGATAATTTATTTTAACATTTAAATAAAAAACAATTGTTGTAATATTGTTGTTGTCGTAGCTTTAAAAACTATTTTTATGAACCTGTTTCATTGGTTAGAAAGGGAAAAAATACGCATACAATGATCGACAAGAGCAAGTAATCGTATTAATAATCAAGAGATTATCAATCTCATTCTCATTATATCTCCACATAATATCAACTTCAACAATGTTCCTTATTGTATTGCGAAGTCTGGAAATCCCGACTTTACAATCAATGACACTTATAATGTCATTCGTACGTCCACCTCAATCGTGGGGTAGGCCGGGTTAGTATAATATAATTTTAATATTCTTCGTCATTCTTTTATTCTTTGGCTCGCCATCCTAAGCATGCTTTCTACACGAGACAAGCTTTTGAGTTGGTGTCTAAACACCTTACCAGACTGTGTCTTCTGCTACTCCAACTATGAAACTATTTTATATCTTCTATGATTGTATTTTCACTACGAGTCTTTAGAACCATGCTAGTTCAAAGTTGGGGTTCCCGACTTTCGTCAATAGTTGAAAATCTTGGGTTTGTGAGGCGTCAAATTGGTCTTCTTCTCAAACTGACATCTTTGGCGTTCTTGCTTTGGCGTGGTCCTTTACATGTGTAGATGGAGAGGAATGTATGATTTTTTTGTTCCCCTCCTACTATCGCCTTTACGGTTTCTTACAAAATCTACTTTGATCTTCGGTTAAGACTTTATGACACCAAGATTAGATAGCATGTGTAGTTCCCCTAATTTTTATTAAATTATATTTTTGCTTGTTTTTTCCCACCCTTTATCTTTCTTTGTCGGTATTGTTCGTCTTCCGGTTCTTCTGATGGCCGCATTGTGTTTGTTGTTTGATGATATCCTTAAATTTTGTGTTTAACTTATATTTATATTCTTCTGCTCTATGTCTCATATTTTCATATTATTTATTTTCTATTTTACTATGTTTTTAATCTGATGCATACCATAGTTCATATTTGACTCTTGTTTAAATATTATTGTGTAGTTTCTCGAGATATGCTCCGACTTTTTGTAGAAATATTTTTATTATAATTTAATAAATAAAAAAACAAAACCCGCAGCAATCATAAATAGTTGGCCCAATATTAATATTGATTAATTCTTTTTATAACTGATCTTTGATTAGTTTTGAATATTTGTGAGTTTTATGGGGAAAAGAATAATGTTGGTGAGCGCTACACCTAACTCTTATAACAATGTTGTGATTTTCTCGTGAGTCTTGAATCATGTACTACTTAATGTCAACAGAAAAGAAAAATTCTTGAAATTTCAAACCCTAAAAATGGCATGACCTATAAACTAAACTATGCCGGTCCACATCAACCAAAATCGAATCACACTTTAATATTTGATGTAGATTTCGGTGTTACGCAGAGTCTATAAAAATGGCAGCATTAGGTGACTAACTCATGCCACGAGACCCCCAAGCCAAAGACTTTAAACTTATATTATTAAATAGGCTTTTTAAATATCACGGCTCTGTTGACGCCACGCAAACCATATTCCCTTTCGGCTTAGTGATTTATAAAATAAGATGAAATCATATTGTAGAAAATACATTCGAAAATATATTTATTATTCAGGTGAAAAAGTTAGTACTATTTAAATTTTTACTAATAATCGGAAAAAAAACATAGTTAAATTACTATTTTAAGATCACACTTTTTAAAAAATTAATGTTTTATTAAACAGTTTGAAAATTTTGAAGTAAGTATTATTTTCCTTTAATGATCGAGGTAGATTAAATCTTATAAATTATATGAGTAAACATTTCAATTACTAAATATAAAACTTAATATCAAGCAATTAAACATAGTTTAAGATGATTCTAGAAACATATGTTGAACAAACGTTAATAAATAATTTGGTTATAAATTTTGATAAAGGCTACGAATGCGAAGGTGGAATGGAAGTCTATTAATCTTCGGATAATATTAAATTTTAAATTTGGTGACTTTTAGCTGAAATATGAACATATAAAAATTTAAAACAATGTAATTCGAAACTTATATTTAGCAATTTAAAGATGAAAATCTGAATTCTATATGGTCTTTCTTAGTATAATTTTTATTTTTGTTTAATTTTTATTTTTATATTATTTTTATTTTTATTTTATATAAGGAAATCCACGGCTGCTATTTAACGAGTGCAGTCTGACACAGGAATCTGCAAACCAACGCTATAAGATAAAACACACAAGTGACAGATTCAAATCAAGAAAGTGTTTGCAGAGGGACTCTAGCTCATGATTTTTAGTCACAATTATGTCGTATTCCACCCACGCCACTATTTTTTTCGAGACCATATAATTATTATTGGCTTCAGTTATCTTGTCGATTAATTGTTTGAACTACTTTCTTTTAGTTAATTAATTTTACTTTTTATTTTATTTTTATCACGATTAATTGTTTGAACTACTTTCTTTTAGTTAATTAATTTTACTTTTTATTTTATTTTTATCACTATTTTAAATATGTTAACACTATTTATTTTATTGAAGGAGCTCTAGTAACTATTCTTCATTCTTCCTTTTTTTTTTAAAAATCGTTTAATCAAATTATATTTTCTACTATTATCAATCCTATTTTTCAACCAAAAAAATTTATTATCTAAAAAACATCACAATTGACGTTATTTATAGAAAAATAAGATTGCAGTAAGATGATTTTTTTAACCTCATTTCAAATAGTTTATATTTTTTTTTGAATTAAAAAAACATAAAGCCAAAAGAAAATCACCATCTTTATACGTTCCAAGTCGATAATTGTTCTAAAAGTGTATATAATTCTTGAGGAATCCTCTATTATGAGTGTATACTTTCAATAGTAGATGGACCAGATTAAGGAAGACTACATATGAGAGATAAGAATGGCTCATAATCCAGTGACTACTGTTGGACTGGTCCGTCGTCTACGTTTTACGGTTCATTATCCTAGAGAGAAAAAACAATGTTAAGGAATGAGATAATCTAACTTATACCATGATCATGAACCGCTAATACCACACGCAAATACACTTATCGCTTCAACCATTCAAGGATGGATGATTTCAAGTGGTATTATGATAATGAGTCCTCCAGCAGATACATAACCATTTTCGTGATCATTTTCGGTCTAAAAGGAAGAAAAACACCTTATTCTCATCATCACAATGAGCTAAGGAGGAAAACACATACATATGAGCCTCGGCCGACTAAAAAAAGTAAAACAAAAATCCAAGTCAACCACATGCGCCCATAGTAGATCAATCAAGACAATAAAATTTTTCTCAAGCTCACTTTGTGAGCGAAATAAGCCAATAGAACCACCCAATGGTTTCTTCAACATGCAAGTTAAGTCTTTATTGTGAAGGTTCAGCGTCGTCTTTTTCTTATGGCTACTAGCATGCAAAATAATAGGTCGTCATGCTTTCAGCTCAATAGTGGCATGTTCAACAATAACAAATGACGTGTCTATTTGTTGCACCGCTAAAGCAATGTTACCGTGGCTCATTCCTTGTTGAACTGGATTTTTTTAATCACAATTAACTCTAGACATCTTGTATGAAGATTTGCCACCAAAATTTAGAAAACAAAAGATGGACAAGTATGATGACAATAAAGATCTAGAGCACCAGATAGAGAAATTCAAGAATGAAATGCTAGGTTTTGGAGGAAACTCTAGGCTTATGTGCAGAGCATTTAGCTTGACTTTCAGAGGAAGTGTTCTAACACGGTTTAACCAACTTCATCCACCAAGTATCTGAAACTTAAAAATGTTGTGGACTACCTTCGGAAACTAATTGATCAGGTCTACAATTTTCAAGTAAGATGGTGACTATATTATTTATTGTAAGAAGTGAGAGAATGAGAGTCTTATAGGATTACACTCAATGTTCTGTTTAAATGATTAATGTTCCCTAATATTTTGTCGGACTTTAAGTAGAAAAATTTCATGAATTTTGGGGAATTGTTGGCTCAAGTGGAAGAACAAATCAAAGTGTATGAAACTATAAGGGGCTAAACCTCAGGAGTGCCAAATGCTTATCCATCTTATCATCCTTTGAAAATTCTAATAAGAATCTTACAGGGGAACAAGTTTAGAAAACAAAACCTCATTTTAATTTTTTTTAAATCAACATAAAGTTCATTTAAGGCCAAGACATCACAACAAAAGTCGAGACTTCCTGGGTAATTCGAAATGTAACTTCAGTATAAAAAACTATAGCTAAAATCATTATAAATTTGGTATAGTACCATACACATAACTAAATCAGAACTTTTGGGTGACTTATGATATGTCCAAATATGTATTTAAGTTTTGGGATTCTAGGAAGATGCAGACTTCCAAGGAGATGAGAGATAGAGAAGTTATAAATACCTACAATGATGTGGGATACTATACTCGAGAATTATTTAATATAAAGTATGAAGTAAATAACTTGATTGATGAAGGAAAACTTGTGTATTTTATCATGAAGAAACAAATAGCTGAGCCGATAGAGGTTGCGATAAAACCTCAACATCCAGCAAGGCATGAACAATAAAATTTTACGATAATTGTCGAATAATCAAGAGCCATAAAACATGTCATCGTGGAAAGACTGTAATATTACATGTAGCCAGACCCAAATCGACATGTCCTACTAACAATATCAGGAGGGGATACACTATCAAGTATCATTAAATTTTCTAAAAGGAGACATATAAAGAATTTAGAAATACAATATCATGGTCAGATATTAGAATATATATATATATCTTTGGATTATAATTAATTTTGGTGATGATAAAATTAGATAAATTTTGGCATAACATGAAGATGCAAAGATAATTGTATCAAAGATAACAAAAGTAAAAGTTAAAATGTTTATGATAGACGTGGTAGTTCAACCGATGTATTATTCATAAATAATTATGATAAAATGTGTGGGCAGCAGTGTTAACACCATCTGAAATGGCGTTAACTGAATTCACCATAACAGACGTTTGAATCTTAGGAACATGAGTATATAAAGTAAGTTATATGTTTATCAATTGTTGAATTCAATTTTATGGAACATGATGTTATCATGTAATCCCGATGTATTAAACAGGTCAATAATATATAATTTTATCAAATAACGAGGGGTATACTGATATAAAATTATTGTCTTTGTGCTCGAGAATGATGGAGACACATGACAGAGACTGATCGAAATGACTTTTACAAAACCTACAAGCCTAGATTGATGGCATATTGGCCACAAAAAATATGGATGAATATCACTTAGTATACCTTATTGAAAATTTTGTTAACCTTAAAATGGTCAATTTAAAGCTCAACCAAAAAGTACATATTCGGCGTGAGTTAATGGAAAGTCCCTAAAATACATGAATAATAAGAAAATGATAGAAAAAATCATACACAACTGTCGAAATTGGTTGTAATGAGCCAATTTAAAATATCGAGGAAGTTTAAATTCTAGTAGAAAGCTCATTTACATTGAACAAATTTATCTCATGATATTTACAAACGTATTCGCCCTTCTTTCAAATACTCAAAGGGGTTGACATATTCAACTTGAACCCTGCATGTAATGAGGTATTCAAAAAAATCAAGGAGTTCATAACCTCTCTGTAAGTACTAATAAATCCAAAGTTGAGTGCTTTTTTATTTATGTATTTGGTTGAGTTCGATTATACGGGTAATGTTGTTTTTGTTAGGGAAAATGGAAATACATCTATAACAATATATTATGTCAGTAAGTCCATCATATACACTAAGACATTTTATTTACGACGAGAAAAAGTTGACTTAACTTTAGTAGTTGCGATTCGGAAGATGAGCCTTACTTCAAAACGCACAATATAGTAGTTATAACCTATTTTTCTCCCTAAAAGCGTGCTACATAAGCCAAAAATATTAGAAAGACTAACCAAATGGTTAGTGAAGTTAGGATATTTTAATATTATATTTGAGTCTGGATATTAATTAAAGACCAATTCTTATCTGATTTCCTAACTGATTTTCACACTGAAACACCTCTACCTTCGACAAACCCCTTTGTAACTAACATGGAAAGTTTTGACTGAATGAGGAAGCAAAAACATAGGTCCCACTACATGTGTGCAACTAACATCCATTTCAGAAGAGACAATTACCCAAACGATCAAATTTAGTTTATTTTGATCCAACAACGAGGCAGAGCATGAGGTTTCAGTAGTTGAATTTAGACTTACTGAAAATTAATAGGGTTAAAAAGGTAAATCTCCTAACAGATTCCCAAATTTTAGTTAACCAATTCGTAGGATAGACATAAGCTAAAAAAAATAACTAGATTTAATACTTGAAGAAACTCCACCGCGAAATAACATTATTTGATCGAGCTATATTTAAGATATTTCCCATGGTATATAAATACAACATTTGATGGTACAAAGATCCTTCAAGGGTTGCTTCTAAAGCTTTGAATTTTGGGAAAATATTCTCATGTGAGTGTACCTCCGAACAAAATATAAATTTCTCGGCAAGCTCAGTATAAACTAGGAAGTGGCATACAAAATAGAAGCCAAGTCAAGTCTGAATCAAGTAGGTTACCGAATGAAGAAGGACAATGAATTTAACATCCCTAAAGTATAGAGCATATGACGCTCTATAGTTAATAAATACAATATAATTTTAATTACTACTACTATTATTATTAATGTTTTATCTAAGGTACATTATTTCGTACCCCATTGTCACATAAGATTTCAGTGATGTATATCTTATTACTAATTTTTATTTTTTATTTTTTTAGCTAAGTCATGGGTCATTCTAAACTTAGTCTAAAACATTGTAGGGTGTTTTTAAACCATTAAAAATTACTTCTTAGATGATTCTAAACGTAGTCTGAAGCATTTCAAAGAGTTCTCACCGCTTTAAAAAACTAAGTCTTGGATGATTCTAAACATAGTCTGAAGCATTTTAGGTATTTCTCATAACCTTTAACAAAAATTTAAGTGTTGGATGATTCAAAGATAATTTTAAATATTTTAGGGAGTCCTTGAACCTTTCAAAAATAATAGTGTCAGATGATTCTAAATCCAATCCTCTATACTTAGGAATCCATGTACTATTGTAAAGATAAATATCTGGATGATTTTTAAATGTAATCCTATACACTAAAGAGTCCACGAGTTCTAAAAAATATATAATAAAATTTATATCTTTAAAACTGATCCCTTGAAGCATCATATTGCATTCCTCAAAGCCGAGGATGTAATGGTCTACCATTAGAACCTATTGGAAATGCATTCACTTCCTTAAATATGAGGATGTAATGATACATTCAATCATTAAGCCTAGTTGTTCAATAAATCTACATCCCTAGTCTGGGACTATTTATAAAGATCAAAACGATAAAGCTTCAAGTTCAAAATAAAGCAACAAAAATATAATCTAAAACTCAAATAATATATTTGTTAAAAAAAGTGAAACAAATAAAGTAAATGAGTCACAAATAAATTCAAGGTAACAAATAATAAAATATATTCATACATCAAAATGTATGAGCCGTGTTAAAGAAAAATAACTTCATTGGAGGAGAATGAAGGAGGTCAACCTAAATGACATAAAGAAGGTGAGCCACCACATTAGTCCTAATTTCATAAGGAGGATCATTCCTAGTTTTGGTTGCAACAGAAATATCAATTTAATTCAAAACTCTTGGAGAATGATTGTTTACACTTCAGCCACAACTGCATGAGGAATATTATATAAATGTTTAGGTTCGACTTCAATGTGAAATGGTGGTGCCCCGTTCCTATTCTCTTGTATCATAAATGTATTTATCTTCACTAAAGGGATTACTCTAATCAATATATACGTGCATGCGCTCAGCTGGGACAAATTTTCATGGATAATCCAATTCCATTATTGGATATTCATGAAGGAATTCAAGCACT
This sequence comes from Limnanthes douglasii subsp. nivea, assembly GCA_036936605.1. NCBI lineage: Eukaryota > Viridiplantae > Streptophyta > Magnoliopsida > Brassicales > Limnanthaceae > Limnanthes > Limnanthes douglasii. The sequence continues at coordinate 152,399,310 of JAUPFV010000004.1, forward strand.
AAGTTTGTTTCACATGTTTTTTTACTATTTCAATAGACGATACTCCGGCATTTTTCATTTCAATCAACAATTCCTCATTCTTCAAACACTCAGTTTTCCTTGAATTTTGTCCCTCCTTAAGAATGCCAATGATCTTTCCCAATTCATTTGAAAGTGTCATAAAAACATAGAATGCACATCCAAATGAAATTTTAAATATTATTTCGGCCTTTGAGATGCTTCTAAACACATGAATGGCCAACTTCATTTTCCTTCTGGCCAACTCCAATAGAAGAATATTAATTGTGAGTCCTCCAAATAGTGCATAAGAAACAAAGTGACCAAAAACCTCTGCTACTTGTCACACATGAAATGTTTTAGCTACAACATCAGAAGAATACCCGACAATTGACAATCAACCATATTCTCAACCTTAGTTGCCTCTACTAGAATCTCTTCATTTACATATTTGCGTATTACCATACTTTAGTTAAATGCTCTGAATGAGTGACATCAATATTAGTATATTTAACAATCATGGTTAGAGACAAGAGAACTTTTTTGGTTATGGTGTGAACCATAATTTTAGGAGAGATTTCTCATAAGCATTTATCACATCTATCTTTGCCTTCCTCTCTTGGATAAGTCACCGGACTCTCCTCCAAGTCGTTTTAATATCCTTTTTTTATATCTTCCAGGTTTCGTTCATTATTGCACTCGTGGTTAGTTGGTCATATATGTAGAATTCTTAGCCTTATTGTCTTCACGTTCCGTGATACAAAAGAAACCTTATGAACTTTCCCCTTCCCATTTCCAACAGGAAGATACGTCTTATCAGCAACTTGAGGACCACCATCATTAATAACAACTCTTGTTTTAAGTCGGAGAGATATTCGTAGCCAATTCAAGGTCTTCACTATAGGACTCATACCAGTAGCCATAAATTTAAAGGTATAAACCATGCCATAGCCCACTTTTATCTTAGGAATATGAATATAAGCAGTCGAGACTTTAACAAATAAATGATCTAAATAAGATACCTTAGCATAAAGAGTTGATGTTTTCATTTAATGTCAATCGACTTACTATGTGGAACAACTACTGTAGGATCCACAACCTTGGTCGAAGGATAATCAACAAGCTTCGACTTTGGTACTACATGTGCATCATCGATGACCTTGGTAGGAGTAGGCCTATAAACTTTAATTTTTTATCACAAGTTTTGACCTCATAAGTCTTCAAAGGAGAACACTCAGCAACAAAGCTTTTTACTTTGATATTTCTTATTAGACTAAGAAGAGTTTAAGAGTGGTGTATTAGAGAACTTTTTTTTTTATCTCAGACACTACAATCGTGGATGATGAAGTTTGCACCATACTAAAAGCTTTGGATTAGTAACTAAGACAATCGCGGCTACATATGAAGCAAAACTTGGCTACAACCCAGAGGTTAGGAAGTTCCTTAGATACAGGTTTTACTGATGTAGATTTAACCATTTCTAGTTGTTCTAATCCACAAGATAAATATGATTGGACTTAGTTTGGTGTTGAAACTCGCAATAAATATTTTCATACTTTGCACAATTAGTGTATTTTCTTCCTTTAATATTACATTGTCAAAATTAGGCCCAATAAATCAACCAAAAAATGAATAAAGCATGATGAAAAAAAATAAAGAAAGTATATTCATTAAACAACTTCTAACCACCAAAACATCTAATTTACTGGTTATTTCTTCTTGGTTTCCTAATTTTGCAAGATATAAACAAGTTTATTATTCCGCGTCTTGTCACGGTTGGGGATGTTAAATATTTTGGCATCACTTACCACTTTCAAATATAAGTAGGGCCTATTGTCCTTAGAATTGACAGTCATCGTTGAATTGAATTTGTTAATAATAAATATTTTTATTAATAATCTTAAAATAAGTATTGAGGCTATCAAAATACTCTATTTTTAATAACCAATTGATTGAGACCAGTAGCAGATCTAGGACTAATAAAAGATGAATATCTGAGTATCGCATAATAAAAATATGTAAATATTTAAGTTATAACTGAAAATGAAAATATATTCTAGTCCAAACATAAATGCAGTCTCCTCTTACTAATGCCTTAGAAGAATTTGATAATATCTAGATCATCAGCTGTAAAAAATACTTCTCTCACCATAAATAAGACATATGTTTGGATGTTCTTCATGAGAGTCAAACTCAACCTGAAACCAAATCACGAGAAACAACAACCAAGTCATCATAAGGTTTTATCATTTGATCTCTGGGAACCAAACTCATAAAACTGCTAAAATTGAAGGTCCAACATACAGTTTTGGCCCAAATTATGCAAAATGATGTATAAATTCAACCATTTTTATAGCCATAAAATTGCATATAATGAATTGCAACAAGAACCCAATATTAGACATATAACATAGATAAAACTCTAAGCAAATAAAACTACTTTGGTCTATCTTAAACCAAGCTAAACAAAGCCACGCAACATTGATCCTCGAGTTCATTCACTAATTTAGACTGAAACCTAAAGTTTTATGATAAACTGCAAAAGGACACAATATAGAAGTTAACAATCTGAATCCAACTAATAAACTAGATTCTACTCTTTATTGTTTTAAGATTGCTTACTTATATAGACTTTGCACTTTGTTAGTTTGCTCATAACTTTAATTTATAATGTTTTACAAATATGGCTTACTATAAAACTTAAGCTACTTCATATAGCACATAAAGTTATTTGAAAATAAATTTCACACAAAAAATCGGATTATATGATGTAGACTTATAAAATAGATCTCAAAACGATGTCGTTTGTAAAAGATCTTTTTGAGACTAACTTATACTTAAATTTTGTATATGATATCTGAATAAAGTGAGAACCTAAAACAAAGTTATTAAAGATCACTAAACCACGCAAAATACTACAAATTCCTAAGAAACAAGTTATTTATACAAAACCATTGAACATAAGGACAAGCTTACTTACATGAAGATCATAAATTTTGCACCATACGAAAAAACCAATAACTCAACGAGACCAAGTAATAAGGCCTAAAAACCAACTTATCACTATTCTAGAACATATAGAAATATATTCCATCAATTTTGATCCTAAACATGTTCCAGCTCGACTTACTAGACGTCCCATTTCTAATGCGTACACGGCTACAACTCCCTCCATTATTTTGCTTCATATACTTATAAGGTTATAAAATGTAAATGTTGATGTCCATTATTTTTTAGCGAATAATACAAAGTTGTAAGTGCAATGACCATTAAATTCATGGACTTAAAGTGCCATAATAGCTCAAGCCCTAAGCTTTTATTTGTAAATACAACCAAACTCTTCATTCATGATGGTCTTTACGAATTTTGTAAAATTACTTTTTAGTTATTTTGTTTTTTTAAATATGGTATCCAATAACGAATTTCATACTTTCTAACCAACCAACTTCACTTCTTCTAGTATTTAACCTTTTGTTTCTCCACTATTTTCTACATGTCTCATATTTCTGTTCTACTTCCAACACTGCTTTATATAATAAAAATTAAAATAAAATAAAGTAAATATAAAACCTAACCAACTATACACTACTGGATAAACTGGCTTTTACAATGCCTTGAGAACGAAGGATATCGTTTCAGGCCCGTTGCAACAAGCCCTTCACAACATCTTCGAAAAGGGAAAATCCGGTTGTGTTAAGTGGGTCATTAACCAAACTCAGTTGTCACCGGAAATTTTTTGACACGTTTTTGCAACGAGCGTCGTTGCAAAATTTGACCCAAGTAGAATCGTGTCACATCGTTGCAAGAGTTGTTGCGATTGTATGACACTAATTTATCGAAACGGTTAAGTCTATTATTGTTTGTCGTGGAAACAGTCATTGCATAGTTGTAGCCCCATGACTAACTGCTTTGTTGTAAGAGTTGTTGTTATTCAGTGGAACTAATTTATCGAAACAGTTAATTCTGTTAGTGTTTCAGCCGTTGCAGAAGTCGTTGCACGTCTATTGCACGATAACTAACTGTTGCAGACACTAACGGTGTTGCAGTTATGTTGGAAAGAATCTGCATTAATTCCTATCACTTTCTGTTGTTGTAGAGTGTTTCTCACCTGTTATAACGTTGTTTTCACTTCTGTTATATTCCCATCATTAAATATCAGTATGCACTAAAAAAATAGGGTAGTTATGCAGGGGGCTGCATAACTACCCAGCTACATTTTTTATTGCAAAATTAAAATATAATAATCTATTGAATACGATTCATCAATACATATTATGATTGAAAAATAAAATTTATATTCAAACATAAATTTCATATAACTATAACTTGATGTCTTCAACTTGATACATCTTATCCTTCTATTCTTTAATCTTCTTCATTTGTTCCTTCTTTTGCCTTCCAGTGTCCAGTGTCAATTCATGCTTCAGTGGAAAGCCTGCACACGTTTATCTACAAGAAAATCAGTAAGTAAAAAACAACAAAGGATTGCCTGCAAGCTCACTAGTTCCAGTGACTATTTATGCAATTAACTTGAAAAACCCAGTTAAAATGGCTTATCCCACAATATAGGTAAATTGCATTTCAAAATATTGACTCACTGCCAATATATTGAAGGAGTAGCAACAAAGAAAATTTGGAAATTTAACCTATATTGAGAAATAATCGACCTCGACTGGTCCTAAAATACAGACTGTTTTTGCAGCCCTGTGATCTTGTATTCTCGTAGTCTAAAAAGGTGTTATAAACCTTTGGAGGTTTCAAGAATATAAAATCACCAGGCTCTGAATCTGGTACCTGTACAAAAATATGTCAATTACACTAGAAACACATAGTTATACAATGAAAAAGACCCATTATAAGGCAACAAGTAACTTGTACAAAGCCACACATTACTCCACGAGATGATTTGTACATCAAGTTATCATGAAACTATGAGCACAAATTGTCAATGAAACCAATGATTGTATATCTTTAAAGACTACAAAAATACAATATCAGTGGTCTCAGCGACAATTTTTGCAATAATAAGACTAAGGAAAGAAATTCCAAGTGGGCCTCTCTCTCAATATAGGTATATAATATTGGTCAACCCTATGGTTACTTCTCAAATATGGAATGAGTAACCTATATTGAAGCAGTAGCCACCTTGACTTGTCCTAAAACAACTGAAGAAGCATTCATACGTTAGTCCACATAATTATCGCAAACTTTGTTTTGACTACATCGGTCATGGTGTCACTAGGCCTGGGGGATTCCATTCAAGCTTCAAAACAAACTTTGTTTTGAAGCTTGAATGGAATCCTCCAGGCCTAGTGATTGTTTTGAAGCTTGAGTGGTCATGGTGTCACTGGGCCTGGAGGATTTCATTCAAGCTTCAAAACAAACTTTGTTTTGAACAAATTTTCCAAAGCTTGAGGGGAATTCCTTACTCCAATGACATAAACCAATTTTTTCACAACAATTATCTCCCTAAACAGCATCATGACCAATAAAAACAATTAACACATGCATATACCGTAAACATCACTACAAATTGAATCCAACGCACATGCATAAACCTAAACAACATTATTACAGCAGCCTACACATAATATGTATCCAGACAGAGGCATAAATACCAACACTAACAGTTAACACATATGCATTATAAAACATATTAACACATGAAGTAATTATCAAGCAAAACAACAGCATACACTTGATATCTATCAACACAGGGGCATAAAAATGAACCCAAATCACACAGGCACTATAAAACATTTTAACACATGAAACATCTTAACAATTAGACATAACATGAATTATTTATTAAGCAAAACAGCAGCCTACACATGATACATGCCAAGACAGAGGCATAAACATCAACACTAACAGAATATAAACTAAACAAATGATCGATAGACACATAAAGGCATAAACAATAACCTAAAAAATATTTAGAGCAAATCAAACAATTGACAGACGCATGAAGGCATAAACATAAACCTAAATAACATTTAGGTCAAAAAATAAACCTTGGCAGACGCATAACTTATGAAGCCGAGGATAAAAAGAATAAACACATTTACCAATCTAGAACCTATATATTGTTACTCGAGCGACATGCTGACCTTTGTTCATCGAGAACCTACAAATTCTTACTCGAGCAACAACCTGAGCGTTGCTCATCGATAACAAGCGGCAAAAAGAGAAAATATAACAAGCGGCAAGAAGAAAAGAGATAAGAAGGTTTTGATTTAGGGCTTTACAATAAGTGATGCATTAGTATTTATATTAGATAGGGACAAAATTAGGGTTAAGGTATAATAATTAAATATTAGGTAGTGTGAAAGAGTTATAATAATTAAATATTAGGCCGTGTGAAAGAGTTATAATAATTAAATATTAGGCCGTGTGAAAGAGTTATAATAATTAAATATTAGGCCGTGTGAAAGAGGTAAAATCTAGTAAGTAAGTAATGTAGTTTTTATTAACAGTGCGTTACTCAAGGGTCTCTATTCTGTTGCACAAATGGAAATTGTGGAAAAAATAGTCACGTTACAGTATAGATCACCTAGTCTTGCCTAAAATAAATAGAATACCTCCAACAAGTTATAAAGCTGAATCTACTACTCAAACTCATAATTAGTAAATTAAACATATCATATTGATAACACCAAATTCACAAACTTATAATAGATTCAAATTTATCAATATCTATTCAAATTCATCAATATTGGCATCTAATATGCAATATCAATCAACAGTGTTAATTAGTCTAAGTCAATATCGTATTGACCACTAATTACATTATATATGCCATCCTATCACTAACAAACTCATCACTAAACTATTCTATTTCAACGATCTCAAAATGTCCGGGATCAACAAGATCGTTAGGATCATTTAGGTCCATATCGGATTGTAGCGGCACCGACGGAGGCATTTTGGATTCTTGGAAGACTCCTTCTTGTGTTTCTTTAGCAACTAATACTTCTTCTCCATCGTCGGTCGGAATAACCTATGTTATGTCTATTATATTTCGGGCCCTTCTTTTGCATACAACTACCCATTCTTTATAAGATTCTTCTTTGGATACATAATCTAAATAATAGAATTTCCGAAGTTGAGCAGCCAATATGAATGGATCATGTTGTGACATCCGACTTCTTCGATGAATTTCTATCAAACCATTTGTAGAGTGAATTCGCATGTTTTTCCTATCATTACTAAACAAATCACATTTGAAAAACACAATCGATTCCATCACCCTACCATAGGACACCTCCCAAATTTCTGTTATTTGTCCATAGTAGTCTACATATCAGCACCACATGTCCCATCAACCATGATACCACTATTGTTTGCCTTACGCCCTCTTCCACATTTTGTGTCGAAGAGGTAACCGTTGGTGTAATATCCCTCGAACTTGTGAATCTCGCAATAGGGACTATTGTCCAATGTTGATATACGAAAGTACAATGTATCCATGCTTGTACCAACCTATGACACTCATAAAAAACAAAAAAATCAACACAAATTTATAACCTACTAATACTACTACAACAGTGAAATAATTGCTGGAAATGCAGGGAGCTAGCTACTGTAAATTACATAAAATCTCACTTTTATGCTAAATGAAACTACTCCAACCAAAATCGAAATTACTACCGCAAAGAAAGTGAGTTCATACCAGCAGCAAGATCATAATATATACGTATGAATTTGATATTGTATGTACCTAAAAAAATGAAAGCAAGCAAATGGTGATTAAAAGAAGTAACCATTAACGTGAATATTACATATTCTTCTAGCCAAGGACCAACGATCTCGACAAATTATTGATCGAGATCCGTTGCAGTAGAATTAGGATTGATTTGACGAAGCTGTGCATTGTGGGAGCTGAAAAATAAACATTAGTATTGTAATTTTTATATCGTGGCTAATCAATAAATACTCACTCGATAATAGTGGAAATTTCAGGTGTATTCTTCAAGACATATATGTGTAACACAAGATTGACAAACGTTTGTCAGCCTCCACTTCGCCTCTATCGTCATTCCTCGGTGGTTGTTACTGTTTTTTCTGCACATTTTCATATAGATACATCCCACAAAATGATGACACCTCTTTGAGAAGGTATGATTGTGAGATGGATCCTTCAACATATGATTTTTGAGTCACCATGAGTTTCAGCTTACCAAGATACCTAACCAGATTTAAACAGAGGTTTGCGTCAATTAATTCGTAACAAAAAAACATAAACATTTACTTAAATCAATGAAAAAAAACTTACGATTCAAAAGGATACATCCACCGATATTGACAAGGTCCACGATTAAGTGCTTCATATGACAAATGAATCGGAAGATGCTCCATTACATCAAAGAACGCTGGAGGAAATATCTTCTCCAACTTACATATTATGTGTGCTATATTTTTCTCCAGCACTTGTAAATGTTCAACGCGAAGTGTTGATGAACAGAGGTCTCGGAAAAAATGGCACAAATCAACTACTACCTCCCATATTGGATTAAGTAACAAATTACGGAAGGAAACGAGAAATAATTTCTCCATAAAGATATGAAAATCATGGCTTTTCAAGCCACCAAAACCATCTACATTTGTGCAACGTGAGAGATTTCTTGCAGAACCGTCCGGCAGCTTCAAATTTCCTAGCCATGTTCGAACATCCTGTTGTTGGTCTTTGTTAAGTACATAATTACCCTTTGGTTTAACCTTTCCTAACCTTGGGTCATCGATTAGTTTCAAATATCTCCTCGAGCATAAATAATCCATATCTTCCCTAGCTTTTGCATTGTCCTTAGTCTTTGATTTAACATCCATGATAGTAAATATTATGTTCTCCAGACAATTTTTCTCGGTATGCATCAGGTCTATATTGTGCCTAATCAGATGATCCTTCCAGTAAAGTAGCTCCCAGAAAATGCTTTCTTTGTCCAATGATGTTCTGTACCATATCTCGGTGACTTGCGCTTGTGATTGGATTGACCAAATTCATTCGGAGGAGTGGCCTATAGAACGGAATACAGTGTCTCTGCCCCGGTAAGTCGCTCATTTTCAACTCCATGTGTAATCATTTTTCCTTTCAGAAATGCAACTTTATTCTTCCTGTCGGGGTGGTCCTTATGTAGAAACTTCCGATGACAATCAAACCAACATACCTTCTTACGTCTCGCAAGGTAATGTGTATTTGTTTCAGTTATACAATACGTGCATGCCAATTTACCGTGCGTACTCCAGCCAGATAATATGCCATAAGCGGGGAAATCTTTGATCGTCCACATTAGCACTACTCGCATCGTAAAATTGACCGATTTTTCAGCATCGTACGTCACAACACCATCAACCCACAGATGCTTAAGTTCGTCGACTAATGGCCGCATGAACACATCAAGATCTCTTCCAGGACTACGAGGACCAGGTATTATAAGTGCTATAAAAATATAAGGATCCTTCATGCACAAACTAGGTGGCAGATTGTAAACGCACACCATCACTGGGCAACAAGAGTAATTTCTTGCAAACTGATCAAATTGATTGAATCCATCAGTACACAAGACGTGGTTCTAATGCAAACTCTGGATGACAATTATCGAAATGCTTCCACGCCCCACCATAGCTTGGGTGTGTCATGAATCCGTCAACAGATGGATTACGATAGTGCCATGTCATATTCTTAGCAGTGTTTCTCGACATATATAGCCTTTGCAGTCTAGATCCTATGGGAAATCCATTTAGCACCTTTTGAGCTACATCTTTCCTTGTATTAGATTCTACTTTGTAACGTGACTTACCGCACTACAAACAACACTCGAGGCTGGCCGCATCTCCATAAAATAACATACAATTGTCAACACATGCATCTATTTTTTGGTAAGGCAAACGGAGTGGCATCAACAACTTCTTTGCTTGCCAATATGTAGAAAGAATTCTGTTATCTCTGTCTGGTGTTAGTCGTCTTATAATAAACACATATCACTCGTGGATTTTCTTGGAAATCCTTGACTCGGATTTCAAGTTGATAAGTTCGGACACCAGCGCTAACTTAGACATTGTAGTGGCAACATTCGTAAACTGGTTCATCAGCATCACGCAACAGATTGTAGTACGCTGCAACAGTTCCATTTGGAGCCTCACCCTCATTGATGGGCTCCTCCCAAACCATTACCTACCATCTCGTGGTATTCGTCCCCAACAAATTGGTTTGCAAGACTGCCTTGAGAATTATCTCCACTCCCTAAAATCTCTCCATGATATAACCAACAGTAGTAGTCTTCCACAAATCCATGTCTCACTAGATGCTCAATATATCAGTTGCATTTGGGTAAATATTTCTGCATTTCGAACATGAACACAATATCAAACTATTCTCTCTTACTGAACTTGTGTGCATCTGAGCTCGTAAAATGAAGTCATCGACACCATCAAAGAATTCATCTGCAACAATAGTCCTAATAACATCTAAACGACGATGCATCCAATCACGAGCAGTTGGAATATCAGTGGGCATATGACAAGAACCTGTGATTCGAAAAACAATGAAATACACTAGCTAGGATAGTCGTACTAGATTCGAATAGAGAAAAAATAAATAGATTGACCTAAGACAATGTATTTAGGTAACTGGAATTACTTTATGAATCTTAGAATTAAAGCAGCAGTGCGAGCTCGTAGCCGTTATAGCAGCAACCAACAATCAAAATCGAAAAAACAAAGATTGGAAAGTACAGAGACTCACCTACTGATTGAAGTTGTCGATATGGTTACGTAAAGCTGAGGTGAAGATGATGGACTATATTTTTGCTATGTGAAGAGGATGGATTGAATATTTACGATAGTTTCGGCTTTAGATTCAACCGGGTTATGCTATCAGTTCTATAGTCAACGTTGGTTATGCGCAGAGGCTTGTAGGTTTGGTTTTGAGCTTTCAGGTAGTTAATACCTACTAGTATTAGTCTTTATGTTAGAATTATTATTACCACTTTTTCGTCGATTTACATTATCTACTTTACCATATAGACTCAATTTAAATTATCTACTAAATTTAACTTGTAATTAAGTCTATGGAACCAAAATGTAGTGTTAATATTAACTAATAATTATAACTATACAATTTGTACATAAAATCCAATAATACCTAGATTCGATTTTGTAAACCGATTATTCAAGCCAAATTAATTAAACTTGTAGAATCACTAAATTATATTAACACCAACTTTATTTGGAGAAATTTAGTTATGGTAGATCATAAGCTATTATATTAATTTAAATACAACCACAAAAATAAGAAGATTTTGATAAAACATTACATATGTACATTAAGTTATGATCAAACATAAAACAGGTCTTCAAAGTATACAATAACCAAAATTGGTGTACAACATACACCCAAACCCTAGTACAGCATACAAAACAACAACCGAAAAAATATGATTACCACATACAAGATAAAACAACCAATCAAGTTGGAGAAGAACCTCTAGTACCATCACCACTACAATTTATACTGCCATCACCAACACTTGTATTATTTTCATTCCCATCGCCGAACCAATTCACGTCACCCAGCATAATCTTCTCCACAAAATCACATTTAGAATGTACAGCGAGAATCTTGATAGCCTTCTTAAGCATCGCCATCCTCTCCGACATCTTCTCATTCTTCTCCACCAATTTTTTGGCTTCCTCACTACCCAGAACATAAGATATTGATCCTTATGAGGAACTCCCCCAACAATGTTATAAGAACGCTCGGCTAGTCCTGTTCCAATTAAACTCCATTTCCTCTTTCTCGATTTCACAGTTGGAAGCGACAAGAACAGGTCTGAATCATCAACAGATTCTGGGTCAGCGTCGTCACCATGTTTTGACCTGACTGCTTCTTTCCACTCTTCCTATAATTGTCGGAACACAATTAAAGACCTTTATTAGTTATGCATGAAACAATTAAAACATATAACTATATGAAGTACATTCACAAGGTCAAAAGAGCAGTTAAACTAAGACAATCACATTGTACAAACAAGGCAATAACCACAGGAAAATATATAAAATCAACGCTCACAACACGAGAGCTGAAACACTAACCATACTGTAAAATATATATAGAAATTATTGTTCGACAATGGCAAGGAAATAAAAAATAATTAGTAATCTTACTATGCAATATATGTAGACAATGTCATTCAAAATGCCAACCACACAAACAATTAGTAATCCTACTATGGGACTATATAGACAGTGTTTTTTTAACCCAAAAGAACTTGCATACAATTACTAATCCTACTATGCAACATGTATACACAATGATCAACTAAACTAAATATACAAGATACTACGTACATATACATATAATATTTTAGGAAACTGATTTAACCAAAAAAATACTATGATTTTAAAAGACGAGGGGTTCACAAATTCCGACGTCACATTTCCCTCAGGTGTTTGGCCACCTACAATATTTCTCTGGTTTCCTCAAACTGAACCAGAGGGTAAAAATGAATATATTAAAAACAGAAACTCAGCTTAAATTCAAAATAATTCAAAACACTTACATGCTGACTAACTGATCAGGAATGGCTCCTCGACCCACCGGCATGAGTCCCCGCCCCACCATAATGAGCTTTGCGGTTTCTCGAGTTTGTTTCTGACAGCTTCATCTGCTTAGGACTACACCGAAAATCAACCCATGACTTCCATAATCTTGGCCTATTCATTGAGAAGGGTGGCTGAACATTGATCAGCTCAGTTGATGGACGCTGCAGGTTGGCTCTTCTCAAGGCACTTCCTTTCATTCTAGCCAAAAAATTGTTGTAACAACTATTTGATTGTTCCAATAACAGCCTGTGAACAACATCATGATTGTTTTCTTATACAGTCTAGCATTACTACAAACAAAACAAAAAATAAATAAGTTATCAATTCCACAAATAATACATACACAAATAATAATAGAGTTAGTTACTTAAATGCCTTCCACATGTCAGCCCTAGAACCAGGGGGTGTCTTCTCAAAAGTCTCCCAGAAGCCTGTAATCTGAAGCCTTATTTCAGGTGTAAACCAGCGAGGAATATCATATGGCCTCAGTCTAATACGAAACAAAAAATCAGTTTACCAAAAAAATAATAATACTTAAATAGAAATAAATGTAGTTGTAAGTTACTAAAAAACTTACATGTTCTCGTAGATCGTGACGTGTTTATGGTCCAGACTGAGCTTTGGTTTAGTTAGAGCATACGCACGATATTTGAAATGCTCCGCCACTCCCTCTTGATCAACACCAATGTCATGTCTGCTAGCTTCCCCATGAACATCACCAGCATCCTCTTGCTCCACTTCCTCTTGATTGACACCAACCTCCTCTTCCTCTACTTCCATTTGCTCGTCGGCCTTTTTATCCGCATCTTCCCCCTCATATTCCCCTTCATCATCATCTTCCACCTCATCTTCCTCCTCATCAGCATCTTCTTGTTGCTCTTCTGAACTATGTTTAGATTCGTAGTCCTCAACTATACTTTGAGAAGAAGGCTGGTGAGATGTGTTTGGTTCAGACGGTCTAGGAATCAGCGGAGAGTCACCGGACTCTATCTCTAGTGAAGTGCTAAGACAGGTCCCAGATGCGGAAACATCCCCAGTTGGACTGGCAGTCGGAGTGGAAGTTGAAGTGGGAGTGGGAGTGAGAGTGGGAGTTAGCGTGGGAGTGGAAGTTGAACTGGGAGTAGAGATGAGAATTTGTTTCAAGTAGGTATTTCGTCTTGTTTGGAGACGAACAGTAGCTACCCTCCTTGATAAAGGCTTTCTAAGAGTATTTTTCATCACGGAGTTTGAGGGAACGATTGCGAATTTGAGGCACCAGAACCAACAGTAACTTCTTCGGCTTATCTAACATGGCTTGTTTGCCTTTGAGGTTTTTATTCTTACCAGCCATACCTTCCAAAAACAATTAAAATCATTAAATAAACATATTTCAAACATTAAACACAATAACAACAACAAGCATAAAAGACTGTCCACTATATGAACTCATTCTCATGAAAATAGTATTTTTTATACTTAAACTATTGTAGTTAAATTATCAGACATGTACAAACAACATAAATTAGCCTAAACACAACTACAAACAGAACATCAAACCATATATATGATATACAACATGATATGATATACGACATGATATTCATACATACTAAATCACTGACTCACAACATCAACACATACATGAGTGTTAACACAAACTTACTGAATCAAAAACACAATAAGAACACATACTCACTAAATTACTGACACAGTATATACTCACTAAATCACTGACTCACACCATTAACACAAGACATGGGTACACAAACTTATTGAATCACAAACACAATATTAACACATACTCTCTAAATCATTAACGCAATA